>JAMZAV010007707.1:0-30470 GCA_024449915.1 Sweltsa coloradensis | reverse complement strand
CCCCGACGACCGCCGGAGCTTGGCCTCTAGATTCGGGGAGAAATTTATCCTTCCGTTCTTACTAGCTGATGTTTGAAAGGTGGACTTTTTCTCTTGAATCGCCTTTTACGATAAGCAGAGCTATCTCTGGCCAATTCTATCCCGGGCCCAGACGGGGGCGCCTTTTACGATTAAGGGGACCCATTCTATTTTACGATTAGCGGAGCCATACACTGGGCAATTCTACCACCGGGGCCAGACCTGGGGAGGAGAGGGTGTGGCTGGTCACATTTTGGCTTTTTTAAAATTACATTTTTACCGAGGGAAACTACAGTTATAGGGTGCAATGTTTGCCCCTCTCAGGTGAACTAGGAACTTTGGGGGGGCCCTTTTGATTGAACTCTATCCCTTGCATTCGCTTAAAGACTGAGGATAACCTGGGGAAAAAAACCTTCAGTCGGGATTGCCAGTCAAGACGGGATTCAAAACCAGGACCTCCCGGATCACTGTCGGTATCTGGCATTTGTCTGTTTGTTTTTGTTTGCGAAATACGTTCCTGTGAATAAAGTTAGTTACTTATTTTGCAACATGTGGGATGATCAGTAGGGGCGCTCAGGGTGGCGGGCTCCTTCAGTTAACACAGTTGGCAGTAATATGACAGAAACGACTGTGACATAAAGGGCCGAAAAGTTGTTCTGTGAATTAAAATAAATTAAAAATTATTTGCGAAGCTCAATGAGTGAGAGTCGACTCAGGGGTTTAATATTGCTCGATATCGAGGGTGGAAATACACTTTTAAATCGACTTATTCGAGGACACTAACGCCCCGCCGGGAAGCTCGGAGACAGAACATATCACACTAAACCCCGACAATTGTTGTTTTTTGATATAATTAATATTTCATCGTGGTTTTAAATAAATACGTGTATACGGGTGTTATTTAGTCGCGGGTGGGCCCCCGAATTCGGGCGAAACGTCAAAGACTGCTTAATACGACCTACTTTGAGAAACTAGGGCGCTTAAACCCGGGTTGGGGACATATTTAACGCTGCCTGTGATATAAAACGTAATAAAATTAGTTAATGGTGTTTTTGATGATTGTATTGTTTTCTAGTTAAATATAAACAAAAATTTATGGTGATGATGGTAATAGCAAAATCAAATTATTTTACGAATGGAAATAAATGAATAAATGAAATCTGAATGATTAAACAACATTTTGTTGGATGAGCGAAGCGGGAAACCCTTTTAATTTCACTGACCCCCAAAAAATTTAGCTCCAATGTTTTTTTTTCTTGTTTTTTTTGTCTGTTTGTTTGCTCTCTAACGGGCAAACGGCATATGCGATCTCAATGAAAATAATATGGACCTTCGAAATCTCTGAACTTTAAAACATGCTACGTTTTTGGGTACAATCGAAGGGAAAAATTTTTTTATAAATATCGTACTTTTATTTTATTTACAATTTTTAGCGCGATATTTTCGTGGGCATTTGGGTGGATTCTGACCATTCGGTTAAGGCAACAACGTTCATATTTTACATGGACATTAAGATTATGGTGCTGTAGTACCTTTTGAAAAAAAAAGTTGAAAAGTTATCCAGATTCTATAGAAATAGAGGTTTTAGAATGAGTTTTTTGAGGGGTATAACAATTAACAAAAGTAACTATAGAAACTGGACAACAATCACCTACTTTTGCGTTCATTAGGCAATCTTCGGGCCTACAGATATTTTACATTCTAATTACCATAGCAATTAGTTCTCATTAATAAAATTTTTCCTAATTTAACAAAATGATTTTGCAATGAAACTCGAAGAAGTAAAGAGATTCCACGCATACTTAAAACTTTAAAAAAGCTCATCATCAATGCAACTAAAAAAGCGTTCGCGAAGCGGCCACGTTTAAATAAATTGATTTGAAATAAACACATGATATACGTGCTTGGCCGTTCCTGCCATGGCGGGTAGGAATATTTTCGAAAATCAAACAACATTCCCCAATTTAAACAAGCAGAATGACAAAACAGTTTTATATGGATTAAGGGGGCGTCAACCGATAGCTCATAGTGTCGCCAAATTTTATCTAGGGAGTGTGGGATGAAAAACCCCCTGCTGGTCAGAACCAGCCACGGGAATGGGGAGGAAAGGGAAGATTCTATAATCGGGGGTTGTCCCTCGTCTATGTCATGTCTATGTCATCGTCTGTCATCGTTTAGTCATCGTCTATGTCATCGTCTATGTCATCTTCTATGTCATCGTCAAAGTCATCGTCTATGTTCATTTGTCTAGGGAAAAATCTATTTCATCGTCTGGTGTCATCGTCTATGTCATCGTCTATGTCTCGTCCATGTCATCGTTTGTGTTGCCTTGCTCGTTGCAGTCAGGGGCGTCGTCTAGGTAAGGGGGAGAGGTCCCCGACAACGACCGCCAGAGGCTCGCCTCTAGTGTATGAGGGGATCCTCCTACTTGCTAGGTGATGTTTGCGAATGGACTTTGTCTCATTCCTCGCCTTTTAATTAAAATTATGGGAGCCATGTTTTTTTGGCCAATTGAAACCCCGGGGGTCCTGAAGGTTTTAGTTTTTTTTTTAATTTACCAGGATTTAATGACAAAGATTAAATTAGGGGTTTCAACCGGAATTCATATTTCGCCATCTGGATATTGAAAGATAATTAAAGAGTTAATGGTTGTTTAATGTAATTTGTCTGTTTCTAAAATAAAGGAAAAATTTTTTAGTTTTCTTTTTATATAATAAAGCAACCAACTTTTTAATCTCCGGCGCTAAGGTTCTTCGCAGGGGCCCCGACGGGGTAGAAGAACCAGATACGATACGTTTAGTTTGGTTTTTTTTAAGGTGCGCCAACCCCAAGGTTTACTGTAAGGGTACTGGAAATAGGGATGTGGAACAACCCCATGCTGCGGCCCGATTCGAAAATCGTTATGGAAGATAACGATCGTTATTTTGGCCTTTACGACAATTTTTCGTGTCGACTGATTCTTAAAAAAAGATAACGATCGCTATGATAAAAAGGGAAAGAAAAAGGAGTCGCTATGCTATGCTACCAAATCATAAAAAGGCGGCCGAGCGACTATTTTTTCAGAATCAGGTCGATAACGATAATTTATAACGATTTATATTTCATATCAAACCGTGATCGCTATCGCTATATGCGACTATTTTAAAAAACGCACTGCTGGAGAGAAACTGAAAGTAATGGAGGGGAATTAAAAAGTTTTTTAGGTTAAAGGACGGTCAACCTTGGGTCATAAGCCCACTCAAACCCCCCAAAGGGGGTGGGGAGGGGGGCCCATGCGGGTCAGAATCCCGGGTAAGGGGAGGAAAAGGGGTTTCTCACGCCCGCGGTCATATCGTCTTTGTAATGTTCGTTGTTGTCTTGTCATTGTCCCCGGGGGGGTCGTCAAGGGAAGGGGGCAAGGGTCCCCGACGACGTTACCAAGCTCGCCTCTAGTTCGGGGGAGAAGTACGGGGGCTCTTACTAGGATGTTTGCGAGGTTTTTTCTTTTTTTTTTTGAATCCCCTTTTTTAAAGTTTACAGGCCAGCTCGGGGGCCAATTCTACCCCGACGAGACTAGAAACTAGGGCCTTAAAACCATTTTAGGTCATATTGCGCCCCCGTGAATAAAAGAAACTAGAAAAAAGCTTAAATCCCGCGCGTTGTTTGGATGAGCTAATTTTGCATTGGCTGCCATGTTTATCGGGTTTTTCTTTGTTCTGTGAAAAAATAGAAAATTTGTTGAAGATTTTTTTTAAATTTGATTAAATTAAAAAAAAATTACTTATTTTTTTTTTAAATTTAAACGAATTTTAAAAAATGAAAAAATCGTGATATTTAAATTTTTATAAAAAATAATTTCGTTGCGCACAAATTTTACACAATAATTTTCATAAAATTTAAAGGTTCTTAAAAAATCATTATAATCGATAAAGCATGAGGTGTTTATAAGCCGAAAAATTAAAAATTCGAAAAATTGGGGTTTTCATGAGAAATTTATTTGTTACCTAAAATTACACGGAAATAAAATTTCAAAAAATTAAGGTTCTGTAAAAAATCATTACAAGGGATAAAGCATGTAGGAGTTAAAAGTGAAAATTTTTAAAAAAAGTCGAAAAACGAAAAATGCGATATTCTGAAAAAATATTTTTCGATTGCGCCAAAAACGTGGCAGTTTTTAGTTCAGGATTTCAAAGGCCTCCATAAAATTTTTTCGCAGGGGAGTATCGGTTAGCCGGGAATCGTTTTAAACAACAGCAAAAAACAGAAAAAAAAAGAAAGAAAAAAAAAAAAAAAAAAAAAAACATTTGGGATTTTTTTCTCCAGTGTATGAAATGGAATCTTCGTTCGCTCGCTACGCCTCCAATTAAGAGTTAATGCGGTTTTTTTGATGATTGTTGTTTTCTAAGTGTATAAATAAAAAAAATAATTGAAATAAAAAAGAAATAGCAAATAAAGTTATGTATGTAAATAAAAATAAAAAAGAAAGAATGTGTATAAATTACAAAAAGTTTTTAATAGTTTATTTTGGGGATAGAATTTGGGAAAAGTTTGTCCCCTTTTCATATATGGGAAGTTCTTCATATGTTTGGGGAGAGATCAAATTGCATGCCGGCATCTTTGGAAATTCTGCTACCCTTGAGTACGGTTAAGGTCATCACATTGCCACATTGGGAAAACCTTTTCTCGGGTTTAAAGAGATATCCGTGTGTTAGGGGGTTGGCCCTATACAATCAAAAAATACCACCTCTTCTCTACGTGAGAGTCGAGACGTAGTGGACGAATTTGTTAGCCAATGTGGGCATCAACACGCAATTTTTTTTTTTGCAACACTCCCAGATGCTTGTCGAAAACCCAAACATCTTTGCTTAATCCACTCTTGACATCTGGAACGGAAAAATTTGAAATCAACGTCGCGACGCGGGGAAGTTCCTTAGCGCCCTTCCGTGTTCATTTCCCTCTATCCCCTGCCCCAGGTATCCAGAAAAACTCTATTATATAACCCTTAAGGTTATTTTTTCTAAAAGAATTGGGATACTTGTACCAAATGAACTTGAAACATGGTTCTATATTTGAAGTGAACTTAAATTTCAACAAAAAAGGTATTCTCCACACGACAGCGTAAAATATTTTTTGAGCTACGGGTATGGCGAATAACTCTGCAGTGAAAACTGAACAACGCGCTTACCCTAAACGTTTAGTTAAGGGTGGGGGCAAAAAAAGCATTTCCCAAACCTTGTTGTCAATTTTGGAGCCATCTGTAACCCCAAAGAAACCCTTTGATGTTCAGGGGAAAATCTCTCAAAAGTTAATTTTGAATACACTATCGCAAGTAGATTTTTTATAAAAACGAAAAAAGGTCAATTAATAATGGGCTCGGGGTGTAAACGGGGCGGGTTATTGCTAAATAAAAAATTAAAAAATTTTTGGGCGATGAAATTCTAAAACTTAAAAAAAAATTTTTACATTTTAATCCCTTGGAAGAGATCCCTTGGGGTTTGTTATCAAGTTCTGACATATGTCGTTTAAAAATTTTCCCGATTTGCTGGATGGTTAGGCAAGCTTTATTTTCTTACATCGTACCCTCAAGAGGTTTCTCCGTTCTGCAAGGAGGACACACCTGACCGGCATAAAAGCTGACCCCCGGGGCTTGTTCAAAATGAAACCAAGAAATACGAGACCCAAGGGGTGGACATGTCTAGATTTTGGGGTTGTTTTATTGTTTGAAGATATACGAAACATCCATAGTCATTTTGGACAAAAAAAGACATCCGTAATTCTCAAATCAAGCCCCTTCGACCCGCGATGTTTCTGAGACTTTTAATAGGTTGTTTTTCAACATGCTTTTTTGCGAAACTCACAACGGGGGTTTTTCAATTTGTTTTTTGTAAAAACCCATCCCGAGAAGAGGGACTTTTGTTTTATAGAATTCTACTTGTTAAACGATAGTTTGGGTCTTTTTGGTTCCTTGAAGACGGAAAAATGAATCCTGGTTATTTCGGGGGGAAAGTTCCCCCCGCTTTCGGCCCTTACTTAATTGTTCATCCATTTGCCGTGTCTTTGAGCTGTTATATTACCGATTTGTAGAAGATTCCCAGGTCTCTACAAAAAGGCACGACTTTAGGCTCTTTGGGATACACCCACTACCTGTTTATTCCATAGCAAACGTGATACCGAAAAGACGACCCTTTTTGGGTAACTGTTTCCAGTGAAACGGTCTGAAAAAAACTTTTTAAACCACTTTGAAATTCTATTTTTTAAAAAAGTTTTCAAAAATTTTGGGGCATGTGCCCCTCAAAAACCCCCACTCTGAATCTGTTGAAGAAATTTATACCTCCTGTTGATCGTATTTTTTTTAAAATGTCAAAAAGCACCCAAACAACTGTTGTTTGCAAAAAACCCTTTTTGAAAAAAACGTCTCAAATCAAACCAAGTGTTGAGGGTCAACGCGTTCGAACCCAATTGCGTTCCCAAAAAACCGCGTGTCCCCACTCCACTAAGTCGTTTTTTTGATCTCTTTTCGAAAAATTTGCAAAAAAACTTGTCAAAAAATGGGGCGATATGAAGTGGGCATCGACTTATCTTTTGGGGGTTTAAGAGTGGAATTAAGATGCACTCCGCCCTATGGGGAAATATGTCGACAACCAAAAAATATTAAAAAAAAAAAATAATAACTTCCAAATAGGCATCGCGGTGCAAAAACATGTCGTTGTGCATTTTGGGGGGGGGGGGGTTTTGGGGGGGGGGGGAAAATGAGTTTAAAACCCCATACGAGTTCCAAAAAGGAAACGCTCTGTTGTTTTTGGCTCCTTTTTCAGATAAAATAAAGTTTTCGAGCTTCTTAAACTGCTTGTGTGCGAAATTCTGCATCATTCGTGCATTCTGCTTACCGATGCAAATGTTTACCCAGTACTGAAGCCACTCTGCGGAGTGAAAACTATTCCCCCGCCATCCTTGATAGCGGTATGGTTTTACCTGCGTCCACTAATTGTTTTAATCCTTTTCCACCCTCGTGGGGAAGAGGTGCTTTTTATAAAATACTACTCTTGCCATGACTGCCCTTAATTTTGATAATTCGCTCTTTTTTCCTCTCTGGGCTTAAAATTGTTTAAAATTTTAAATGTGGGAATGTTTTTAAATTTTTAAAAGCTGCTTTCTTCCCTTGAGGGCCCAAATGCCATCTTTTTCCACCGGGGGACGACACGACACGGGGTTTCACCCTAGTTTGGTATACTGGCTATCTGTCAAGCAAGCTTTTCTTACCTTTGAAAAGTATTTTGGGGTCAGAAACATAAAGTCCCCTTGGCAAAGAGACTTCAAAATTTCCGGGAATTTTCCCCAATGCTTCCCAAAGTCTCCCCCCTGACCTGGATTGTTGGCCTTTTGTAGTTTAATACTCACCTAAATTTGGGAAAAATAATCACTTACAGAAAATCATCAAGCACTTTAGCTCGAGATAAAGCGATACAAGGGTGTACATTACAAAAATCTTGGCTGAAAAATGCCAGAATGTGACGTAAATGATCATCGGGCCCGTGTTCAACTAAAACATCATTGTGTTGTAGAAATCTGCTACAACAAAACCCCTTGATCAGAAACTACTGATCCCCAGTCAGTATGGTGAGCGTTTAAAATCCCCCCCAGTTACGGGTCCTGTGTTGTCCACATCTCCAATCGTCTGCTAATGTTAAGGGTGGGGGAAATGTAAATCGCATAATGTGGTTACTTTGGAATTAGTTTAAACGGCGACGGCCTAAAGGCGAGTTGTAAACAAAATTTGGTGGCATACACAGAGTCATGCACCAAATGGCAACCCCCCCTGTGCACGTTCACCTCCCGAAAATCCTTACGGTAGTTTGTATACCCTTTAAACGTAGGGTTTCTGTTGGTTTGAAAAAATTTTTTGTAAAAAATAAATAAAGGGGTTGTGTTTTTTTAAGAGTGCTGAAACCTTCTGATTTGCATAGATCCTTTTTCATTCCACGTTATTAGGTACCATTTAAGTTTAAAGATTTCTTGTATCTTATATACACTGTTTTTTTTTTTTATTTGATTTTGTTTTTTAAAAAATTTAAAGGATTCTCACCACAGCCGATCCCCCCAACATGTCATCAAAAGGACGACGTGGGGGCGTTTTTAGATTGGGAATCTTTAAAAAATCCTCTTACTTTGGGCCCACAAAAAACCTCTAAGGGTTTCTGTTTTTTGACTTTTTTGGTGTTTTTAGGTAATTTCTGCAACTTGAACATCAACATTGCTGTTGACGTCTTGCTGTTGATTAATTTACCTAATTTTTAACTTGGAATTTGAATCAGTCGGGGAAATTAACCTTGTAATTTTTTTCCCTGCTCCTGTTTTTTTTTGCTTGTTCTTTTAATTGATCTTGGTGATTTCTGTATCCAAACATGCTTCAATAGTTTCCTTTAGCTTTGGGGGTTTCTCCTGAAAAAGGGGATTCTTCAACTGGCTGGTACCGCATCAGCTTGGGGGTTTTTGGGTTTGGGGTTTTGAATGTTCTTGTTGTTTCCTGATTTGTTCATTACCCCCACTATTTGTGTTCAGCTTTTCGCAAATGATACTAAAGATTAAAGGTGTTGTAATTTTTTATACCCTTTTCCCTTTCCTCATGAAATTTTGTTTGACCGCCATTTTCTCACATATCTTCTTCTCTTCCGCCCCTCTAGGAAATCACGGGGAAAAAAAGCCCCAAAACCCCCCCAACACCACCCCCCCCCCCCCAAAACAACCCCAAGCATTTTTTGGCCAAACTTTCAGGGGAAATTCGGGGTTTGAAAAGGGTTTACACTAAAATTTTTCCCCCCACCCCTTTTTAGAATTTAAAACCCCTCCGGCAAAACCAGACTAAGGGGGAAAAACGGGGTTTCTTTAAGTGAGTCTTTTGGGGTTGGTTTAGGTTGCTCTTGGGTGTCCCAAAAAAAAAATTCCCAAGGATTTAAAGCCGCCCTTTTCGGAAAAAAACACACGTAAAAGATGGTTTTTTCCCATACTTTTGATTGGTGCCTTCCTTTGGGCACGCCCCGCTCCCTTTGAAAATTCATTTTTTAAGGGACTGGATTAAGGGCGCCAATGTAATTTTTTAAAAGGCCTTTCCCGGTAAAATTTTGGGGAAAAGGCCCCTTGGTTTAACTACCACGGGGTTAGGGGGGGAGGGAAAAGGGGGGGTTCTTAAAACTTTTTCTGTGGTCTGGTCGTCGTTATCGGTAGGTCGTCAAGAGAAAGAGGAGAGGACCCGACGACAAATGACCGAAATCTGTCCTATTTTCGGGTAGTAAAAAGTCGATTGCTTTATTGGTCCCCCTCTAATGTTTGCTAAATGAAATTTTACCTATTGTGGGTTTTGTTTAACTAACCCGTGTGCAATTTTGTGATGAGTATTTTTTTGGTTTTTTTTTTTTTTTTCCCCTTGGAAGTACGGTTCAGAAAAGTATGGTGGGGTCTTTTTTTTTTTTTTTTATTTGGATTAAGGACGCGTCAACCGTTATCATAATGCACCCTCTAACCTGGGGGGGGGGGAGGAAAGGGGCCATCTGGTCAGAAACCCCCACGGGGGAAAGGGGAGGAAGGGGGGGTTTTTTTCACGTCGCGGTCGTCATTGTCTTTGTCTTTTTTCGTGGGGTCATTGTCTTTGTCTTCGTCGCCGGGGGGGGTCAGGGAAGGGGCAAAATCCCCGGCGACGGTTGCCAGAGCTCGCCTCTAGATTTGGGAGTAATATACTACCCTGCTTGCTAGCTATTTTTTGCAAAGGGGGACTTTTTTCTTATCGCCTTTTACGATTAGCAGAGCCATGCTCTGGGCCAATTCTCCCCGGGCCCAGACGGGGGACACGCGACTGGAAAAAGGTGAGGGTGGGGTTAAAATGTTCAATTTTGTAAATTAATCAATTTTTTCTCATTTTTTTACAATTCAAATTTTTTTAATTTTTTTAGCTTTTAAACACTATTTTAAATTTAAAATTTCAAAAAATCATTAAAATTTCCGCCATATTGGATTCAAAAAAGGCGGAAATAAATTTCTTAAATTCCGCACATAGTCGTGGGGATCAATTAAAGTTTTAAGCTCAATATGGATGAAACTATTTATGGTCTGGGTTTACAAAAGTACCCAAATTTGACTTGATTTTACTTGTAGACATTGTCCCACCGATTTCTTCAAAATATAAATTTAAATTTTTTGTTGCCATTGCCAATATTTTAGTTATTTTTTTACTGAGAGTAAAATGTATGACCTGGATTATGATGGTAAAATGACATCCAACAAAAATTTAAATTCAATATATTTTTTTCCAAAATTTTTAAAACTTTTGATTTAGCAAAAAAAAAAGAAAAACCCTACTATATTTAAAAGTTCTTCAGGCACGCAAGGGGTTCACAATTTCTGGGTCATACGTTTATCTCATCTATGTCCACCAAATCTGTTACTGGGGGTTTTAAAAGGGGTTTGCAACATGCGATTGCCCATGCCCCAATAATGCTTTATAATGAGCTCTTCTGATGCTGGGCGTATGCGCTTGAGTCGGTGGCATACTTATCCTTATACTTCTTTTTTTCGTAAAAAAATACAAAAAACCTACTAAACCTATCGTTTTCACTGAGTATTTATTTTGGGCACTCCAAGTACACAGAGCATTATGTATTCTTCAAGGGCTCGATAGGTTTTTTTTCCAATAATTTTTTTGTTTCCCCCTATGAGCAAGGGGTTCCAGGACATTGTCATCACATCTACAAACCTGTTCCCGAAACTGGTCTTGATTTACCAGAAAAAGAACCCTAAAGTCATCCAAAAAGAATGCATTCCGGGTAAAAAAACAACTCGTTTTTTTTAAAACTTCAGAAATTTTTCGTAAAGAAATTGGCGTTGTTTAAAATTCTATTAAAACCAAAAAAGAATCTTTTGGGGGTTGTGAATGTCGATTGTAGCCAAAACCCAAAACGTCATTGTCTGGAGGATAATATCAAAAACTGAGCCCCTCTTTCGGGTTGCTGAAGTGCATGGAGAATCTTGTCGTGTCGGCCCCCTTCTTTAAAATGCTTTTGCGCGAAGTTTAGGGCTTTTGCAATTTGCGGTAAAAACAAAACTTTTTATTCATGCGTACCATTTTTATATACTTTTACTCAACGATTCTGTAACGAATCTTTATTTTTTAAATGGGACATAAGTTTGTTTAAGGGAACCGATTTTTTAATTTGAGGTTCTATTTTGTACTGAATGGGGGCTTTCCCACTGCCGTTTTTTTTTGGGGGGTTTTTTTTTTCGATTTCTCAAAATACGTATCAAAAACAACATAACCCTGAGAAAAACCCCAAAAACTTTGAAAAAACTTTTTTACAAGCTGATCTGCCAAAACTGAAAATTTTCCTGGTGCCTTTGCAACTTTTTTGCGTGTATTTCTGCCTTCCCTCCCCTGATTTTCAAGATGGGTTATCATTTGGATTTGGGGATTCTTATCGACAGCTTGCATTCTTTGGGTGCGTGGTCTTCCAAAAGATCGTTACTTCCCTTTTGATTGAACTGGTTCATGGTCCTTTTTTCCAAAAATACTGCTGGAACAGCAGATAGCTCGATTTTCCATTTATTCTTTTAAAATTTATTTTTGGCAGAGAATGACATAAAACACAGACATTGAAAACTTCCCGTCTTCTTTTAATTGAACCAAAACCCTGTTTTTTTTTACTTTTACTTTCTTTGACAAAGTCTTACACAGTCTCAACTTGTTTTGTGGAACTGTATCCCACAAATAAACAGTCATCAATGATACTTTTCACGAACAAATTTCTGATAGTGCGCTAGACCAAGGTCTGGCACTTCATGCAACCGAAAGAGAGACTCAGTCCTTGACTATCTTCCCTCCTGACACTGACGTTCTAGTGTTGGCTAAACACATCGATATTTACACCTCCAAAAACATTCTTATCTGGTTTTAACAGAGGTTAAACCACGTCGAATTTCAATACGACAAAATTCTGAAGCAATGGGACAAAAACGAGTTGTTGCTTTACTCGGAATGCCATTCTCTTTCTGGAGCTGACATTACTGGTTCATTTTCTGGAAAATCTAAGACCATTTTTCTGGAACAGGTTTGAAAGATGCTGATGACAATGTCCTGGAAGCCCTTGCATCACTAGGTGGAACAAAAAATATTATTGGAAAAGAAAAACCTATCGAGTCCTTGAAGAATAACATAATGCTCTGTGTACTTGCGAGTGCCCAAAATAAATACTCTACGTGAGATACGATAGTGTTTATGTAGGTTTTTGTATTTTTTACGAAAAAGAAAGTATAAGGCATAAGTATGCCACCGACTAAAAGCTGCACTACGCCCCAGCTATCAGAAGAGCTCATTATCAAGCATTGATTTGGTGGCATGGGCAATCGCATGTTGCAAACCCTCTTATACCACCAGAAACAGATTTTGGATGGACTATAGATGATGATAAATCGTATGACCAGTAATGTGTGACATCCTTGCCTAAGAACTCTTGAATATAGTACGATGTTCTTGTGCTAAATCAAAAAGTATTAAAATATATTGGAAAAAAAATATTAAACTTAAATTTTGTTGGATGTCATTTTACTCTATCATAATGCCAGGTCATAATTTTACTCTGCAGTAAAAAAAAAACTAAATATTGGCAATGGCAAAATAAAAAATTAAAGTATATTATGAAGGGAAATCGGTAGAACACTGGTCTACAATCAAATCAATGTCGATATTGGTACTTTTAGTGATAACCATGACCATGAAACAGTTCTCTTATCCATATTGAGACGTTAAATACCTTTAACCTGAAATTCCACACGACTATGTGCGGAATTCTAAGAAATAATTATTTCCGCCATTTTGAATCCAATATGGCGGTCAATTTAATGATTTATTGAAATATATAAGTTAAATATAGTGTTAAAAAGCTAAAAATAATTAAAACAATTTAGAATTGTAGAAAAAATGAGAAAAATATTTGATTATATTTACAAAATTTAGACATTTTAACCCCCACCCCTCACCCCTTCCAGTCGCGTGTCCCAGATCCCCACCATGACTTTTCTGAATCAGTACTTCACAAGGAAAAAAATGATACCACTCTCAATACTCTATCACAAAATTGCACACGGGACCCACAAATATCATGATAAGAGAACCCACTATATATGTTTCCGACTTGTACTATAAGCATAACATAGTAATGTTCTGGACCAAATTATACCTAACCAATTCCTGCCCAGATGGGGTTCGAAATACTTATTAAAAAAGGAAATCAAGATCTGCTTGTGTCAATAGGGTGCGTCAACCGTGTTGGGTGAATTGCACTACCTGCGATATTGTTGGATGAGCGTAGGGAGAAAAAAATCTGGAATGTTTTTTTTCTTTTAACTGTGTTTTTGGCTGTTTGTTGACACAATTTAGGCTAAACCGATACCCCGATTACGATGATATTTTCTTAAGGCCTTCGAAATCTCTGATCTTAGAAGTGCCACTTTTTTTAACGCAATCAAAAAATGATTTCTTATGAAAATCGCAATTTTACGATTTTTCGATTTTTAAAACTTTTTATTGACTTATAACACCAACACGCCTTATCCGATTGTAATGATTTTTTCACAGAACCTTAATTTTACGATTAAATAATATATTCGTGTGAAATTTGAGCACAATCGAAATATATTTTCTTATGAAAATAACAATTTGGTGTTTTTGTTCTTTAAAAAAAAAATTATTCGTCTTATAACACCTACATGCTTTATCCGATTTTTAAGATATTTTCACAGCTCCTTAATTTTACAAATTTATATATTGGTGTGAAATTTGACCGCAATCGAAAAATAATTTCTCATGAAAATCGCAATTTAACGCTTTTTTCGTTTAAAAAAAAATTTCGCTCATCCAACAACGCGCCTGAAAATGCGTTTGCAAAGCTTCCTAGTTTTTATATTCCTCCTATTTTGTTATGTTATTTAAACCTGTTGTATTTTAAATGGTTAATTCGGTAAAAGTAATGAAATGAATTTATAACTGGTTATAATTTAGAATAAAACTATATTTGAACAAAAATTTTGCGTTATTTGGATAAAGGGCTTATCAACCGTGAGGTCATAATGCGCCACTTTGGCCTGGAAAATGTAAGGAGTAGGTGTCCATGCTGGTCATAACCAGCCACGGGAAGGGGGAGGAAAAGGGAGTTCTCACCTCGTGGTCGTCATCCTCTTTGTCATTTTTCATTTTGTCACAGTCGTCGTCGTCGTCTTCGGGGTGGTCGTCATAGAAAGAGAAGACCCGGACAACGAACGCCAGAGCTCGCCACTAGTTTCCCCCATTTACCAGCTGAAGTTAACGAGATCGACTTTGTCTATATCCTCGAGATTTACGATCTTTATTGGTATTGAAATGACAAGATTGTTTTTGTTGCCTTACACTACAAGACATTAGTAAATTAACCCACTCGTTTACTCTCGCCTCTCAATGTCCTAGTGCTACATCATGATGAGCACTTTTTATCACGTGGTATGATATCATGTTCTTCCACTTGTATCACGCGTGCGACATAATTATTCTGAAAGACATTTCCCGTTATTTCTAGACCTATCTATCGTCGACGTGAGAAACTAGGGCAAATCAACCGCTAAGGTAATATTGCGCCGCCTGTGATATTGTTAGATAATAAAAAATAAGTTTACGGTGTATTTTATTAGTATATTGTTTTCTAAGTTTAAATATTAAAATTTAATTATGGTGAAGACGATAGCATAGCAATAGAAAAATTATTTATTTGGGTAAATAATGAAATGTGTTTTATGTGAATTGAATTTTGTTAAATAAATACTTTGAATAAGAAATTTTGAATATTTGTCGCCTTCGTTATATGTAATATATCTTGTTAAAGATTCGCACTTATCAATATTTAATAATTTTGTCAGGATTTTATTTTTTTGGTTTATTTGGATAAAGGGCGCGTCAACCGTTTGGTCATAATGCGCCAGTGTATCTAGGGGATGTGGGGAGAAAAATACTATTTGCTGGAACCAGAACAACCACTGTTAGGGGGAGGAAGGTATAGCAGTTCTTACGTCTTGGTTGTCATTGGCTTCGTCATCGTTCGTAGTGTCATTGTCGTCTTCGTTGTCGGAGCAGTCGTCAAGGGAAAAGGGAAAATTGCCCGACGACGATTACCAGAGCTCGCCTCTAGTTTCAAGGAGTACTCCCCTACTGGCTAGCTGATGTTTGCGAGACAAGCTGTATCTCTGTCCTCGCCTTTTAGGATAAGCAGAGCCATGTTCTGGGCCAATCGTTCCCGGGGCCCTGACAAGGGGAAACCAAAACTTTACTTTATGCAAGAACATCACGTGAATCTAGGGTGCGTCAACCGTGTTAGGTATTTTGCACCACCTGTAATATTGTTAAATTAATATAACTATCCAGTTTGTTCTGTAAATTTTTCCTCTTGTTTTTACAAAAATAAATTAAATAAATTAAAAACTGACAAAATAATTGGAATAAAACTATATTTAAACAAATAACTTAAAGTCTCGGGTTTTTAAAATATTTTGTTGTCATTTGATAAGTTAAAAATTTATTGGATGAGCGTAGCGAGCGTAGCGAGTGAAGCGAAGACTTCAATTTCACTGACCCCCCAAAAAATTTAGCTCGGGTGTTTTTTTTTTTTTTTCTGTCTGTTTGTTCGCTCGATTCCGGGCAAACGGCTTATGCGATCTTGATGAAAATTGAAGGGGACCTTCGTTTTCTCTGAACTTAGAGGTGTATTGTTTTTGGGTACAATCGAAGAAATATTTCTCATGAATATCGTACTTTTACGATTTTTTTTCGATTTTTAATGCGATATTTTCGTGACATTTGGTCCAATTCTGACCAAAGGGGGTGGAACTACAACGTTCATATTTCACATGGACATTAGGGTCATGGTGATGTAGTACCTTTTGAAAAAAAAAAGTTGAAAAAATTAGCTAGAATCTATAGAAATAAAGGTTTTTAATATATGTTTCTAATTTTTAGTGCGATATTTTCGTCTCATTTGGGCCGATTCTGACCAAACTAGTGGGGGCAAAAACGTTCAGATTCCACATGGAAATTAAAGTTATGGTGATGTAGTTCCTTTTAAATGAAAAAGTTGAAAAAGTTAGCCAGAATACACAGAAATAAAGGTTTTAATATGAGTTTTTTGAGGTTTATAATACCAATTAACAAGCAACAATAGAAACTTGACAACAATCACCAACATGCATTCAAAAAGCACTTGCAAAGAAAAAGTGCAAACAAACGCAAAAAACGCAAACAAAAAACTTACAAAAAACGCTCATCCATCAACGCGGCGGGACTTTAGCGTTTTCCTAGTAATACATAATGAAGAACTTTTATTATCATTTTTGTTACTGTAAGATATTCAATATGTGTACGCAAGGCATCATATTATTTGGTAGGATTACATTCTGACAGAATGTCTGTTGTTCCCAACAAATTTATTTTAAATCATGTGGTATCTCTTTGCGTCAGTCGATAGGTCATTAGATATGTTCTTTAGGTGAAGGGCACTTAATCAGTTGGGTCATAATGCCCCGCCTTTGATAATGAAAGTTGATGAATGATAGGGGGATTTTCACGTCGCAGTCGTCATGGTCTTCGTCATTCATAGTTCGTGTTGTAATGGTCTTCGTCGTCTTCAGGAAGGTCGTCAAGGGAAGGGGGAAATGGCCCCGAAGACGACCGCCAGAGCTTGCCTCTAGTTTTAGGGTGTAACGTAGCCTATTGGCCTACATATGCATACTAATTGATACTTTCGAGATAAACTTTTATATTTTTTCGACTTTTACGATTAGCAGAGCCGTGCTCTGCACCAAATTATACCGAGCAAATTCTGCCCAGATGGGGGTTAAAATCCCAAGAAGATAGGCTACTATAGGCGTACAACAGTACATCTTGCGAAACTATGGTGCGTCAACCGTGTAGGTTATATTGCAACACATTGATTTATGTATTCCTCCATTGTCCATAATTTTAACTCTGTGTGGCTCGTTGGTCTTGTTTAGCGATCTGCTTCAACGCAGAAGGTCAGGGTGCGATTCCCGCCAAACAGAAGTTTTTATCTTCTGATTTGGACTAAGTCCATCAGTTCGTGTCTTAGGAGTTGTAAACGGTGATTGAGCCATCCAGCCAACGAAGCACAGAAAAATTCCCTTTGTTTTGAATGGCTTTTTGTTCGGCGTGAAGGGGAAGAACAACGTTCCCAAAAATACCGACTTTGGGTTTTGGGTTTAAACGCCAATTGCCTTTTTTTTTTGGTATTCTTTATTTGGATTGGACGTAAACCTTTTTTATTTTCTTTTATACATAGCCTGCTGGCAAAACACCCGGGAAAGGGGGAGGGGGATTGCTATCCCAGGTAAGTATTGGTCACGCGGGTCTGTTTGTCACCGTGCCGGGTCTCGGGGGGCGGCGGCTACGGCTTGCCGGCTCGCTCTAGTCAGGGGGTGCCCGCCTTAAAATTTTGGAAAATAAGGACTTTTCTGACGCCTTTAGTTACGGCCGCTGTCCGGGCTACAGCCCGGTTTTCTTTGGTTTCCCGCTTTTACCTGGGGCCCCCATGAAATCCATTTTAAATAAAGGGGGGTGCCTAAACAATTACTTAAAGTTTTCTTCGGACTTAAAAGAACCCCGATAATATTTATAAATTTGTTTGGGCTTGTTTCCCCCTGGATAAGCCCCGTAATGTTTTTTTTTTCCCCATCATTACCGGGCATGTTTGCAAGAAAGGGCCTATGTTTGCCCTAACAAGCACAAATAGGGGAAAAGGGTTTTTTTTCCTCAAATCAAATATCGGACGACGATGGAGGAAACAGGCGCAAACCTTATCAAAAAAAACGGAATTTTAAAGTTTGTAGGTTATTGGCTGTTTGTTAAAGTTTCTAAACGATTTTTAATTAAAAAATTTTGTAATGGTTGATGATTTTAAAGAAATAAGTTTTTATGCAATGAAAAATAATTTAAAAAAAAAATTTATTTTTTCAAATTAAATTTTTAAATTAAATAACTTGCATGTATTAAAACGTTGTAGGTTTTTTCGACTTGTTTTTTAATTGTATTTCGTAAAATTTGGCGAAAAAATTTTTTCATGCTTAATTTGGAAAAATGAAATTTTCGCCTTTCATTTTGGTTTATCCATTTAAACTTTTACAACTGAATTTTAACATTAAATTTTAATTTGAATTAATCGAATAAAATTATTTTAGAGAATGGTAGTAAAATTTTAAACTTTAGGGTTAAACAAGGAAGAGCGGAACCCACTTTTGGGGTTTTTTCCCTTTTAATTATCATGCTCTAAATAAAAAACCTTCGCTGGTTAAAATTTTTGACTTTTAAAAGAAATGAACCTTGTTTACAACTAGTGTAATTTTCAAGGAAAAAAGATTTCCTCTGATCCAAGCCAATTTTGGGTTTCATAACTCATAAATTATCCTATTTCGAACTTTATTAAGACGTGACGCTTCCCTTTTTATTATGAAAAGCATTCACCCTGGGGCCAAAAATCAAAAGGGAAAAAATCACCGTTAACCTTGGAATTGCCTAAATTGTAAAAACCCATTAAAAATCTAATGGGGAAAAAGATTAACCTTCAAATTTAAAGGACGTTCTTGCTTTGCGATAAGGACCGTCCCCGACAAATTCCTTTTACAAACCCGGGAAAAAATTTGGGGAAGTTTTTCTTTTTCCCAAAATTTGAAAGGGTGGGGGAGATTGGGGGGTTTTTCCCCCGCCGGGAATTTCCATTGCATGGTTTTGGGACCTTCAAGGAAGGGACAATCCCACAGTTGCAAGCTAAATATTTTCTTGGGAAAAAATTTTACTTTTTTTTTTTTTATTTCGGTTTAAAGACCTCAACCGTTACGATTAATGATTTTTTAAGCCAAATTTGGGAAATTTAAATTTCTGTGAAAAGCCAGGTTAAAGTGAAAAAAATTTCTTTTTGATTTTTAAACCTTAAATTAACAAAAATCTTTCCTTTGATATTTTTTCAGAATTAAAGATATAATTAACCCTGTTTTGTTTTATAATTAATATTTTTAAATTTTAAATTTTAAAAGCTGTAACCGTTTTTAAAAAAAATCAAAGGCCCAAAAATTTAAAAAAACCTATTCCCTATTTGGGATTTCTCGACCAAAATTGGTTTTCCCTCGGCACTAATTTAAACTGGACCAAAAACGGTGGCCGGGATAAACGCGTCGACGATTTAGAAACTATTGTTAAACCTGAAATTTAATGTGTGAATTTTAAGGTAATGGATGTTAAGGTTGGACAAATGATATATTTTTAAATTTATAAATACAAATTAATTTGTTTAAATTAGGCCAAAAAAAAAGTAGATGTGTAAATAAAAAATAAAGAAGGGGGGGTATGGGGACCTTTTCCCTGGAAGGGAAAGGGAGGAAGAAGGGCCCGGGCCCGGAAAAAGGGGTTTATTTTAAGGGAGGGGGCAATTGGGCCGGGAAAGCTCTTTGGTTTTGCGGCTCTCACAGGGCACCCGGGCTGTCAAAATACGAAAAATTAAGCAGTAAAAATACCCCGGAATATAAATAAATTTTCTGGCTAATTTAACAAACATTTTGGAAACAGTATTTTAAAATAGAATATTGTTTATAAATTTTATTTGTCATAAAACCCCTTGGTTCCCCTCCCCAAACCCTTAACTTCTCAATCAGAATCCAAAGGTTAATTCCCCAAAAAAGTTTTTTATTTGTTTGGCTACCCAATGTTCTTCAGGATTTGAAAGTCTGGGACCTGACGGACCCTATAAACTTCACGTTGTTGGAATCGGTTTTTGGGATTTATGGTTGTTTCGGGAATTATTAAGTTTCCCATTAAATTGAAAACCGTTGGTATCCCACTCTGGATTATTTTTTTTTTAAAACCTTTTAAAAACCCCACCTACCAGTTTCAAAACCGGGGAAGGGGGGGGGAAAAAGGGGTTTGAGTTTGAATTTTTGGGGTTATTGTTTTGTATTCCCAAAAAAAGGGTAAAAAAATCAAGGTTGGGGTAAAGTGCAACACAATTTGTAATTTTAGATATTAATCTATAAAGCACAGAGCTAGCTTAAATATTGTATAAAAAAAACCCGTTACTAAACATTGAAAGTTAAATAAAAAAAACCCCCCCGACAAAAGGGGGGGGAAACCGGGGTTTATAAAAAGTAAGGGTAGGGAGACTGTGAGCCCGGTCCCGGTTCTCACGGCCCAAAGGGCAATTTCCTGGTAACTACTACCCAGGATTCCCCAAAAACCCGGGGCAGGTTCCTACAATGTTTCCCGTACTAAAAATTCAAAAGGTGATACCTTATAATATTGAAACTTGATTTGGATCATTTGGGGCTTTTATTAATTATGTTGGGTTTTGGTTACATTTTCCCAAAGTGAAAAAAAAGTGGAAATTACCCCCGGTTAAAATTTTAATACTCTATGGACAAAAGCCATCATTGGCCAGGATTTTGAAAAGGGCTTGACGGTAAGAAGGCCTTCTAATGAAGTTTTAAAGGTTTGGATTATGGTTTGATGGGATTGATTAATTTTTTTAATTAAAATAAAAAATTTGGGGGTTAATGTTAATAAAAAATAAAGTTTTTTTTGGTAAGATTAAGCCCTAAACCTTCCGAAACTTGATGCTGTGAAAAAGTTAAAGGGATAAGGGTGGATTTTTTTTGTCCGTTTCTTTGTTGGTTCTTCATTGCATGGAGGTCAAATGCGGGGCGCAAGGACATCAATTTGCGACATTCCTCTAGCTTGTTGGGTAAAGTTCTCCCTTTTACTATGGGAATAATGTTTTCTCTTGAATACCTAAATAAGGCTGCTGTGGGCTAACGGGTTGCCCCCCATCTTCCCAACTGAAATCGAATGAAAATGGAGAATTTCAAAAATACAATTATAATAAAGTTATTTGAAAACATAATGATTTTTGTGCAAATAAAATTTTGTTTGAATATTTCCTTCTGGAAAGGGCCTAAATTTGTCAAGTCGCCCCTTTTAAAGCTGGGGTGGGGGGAAGGGGGGCTTGCCAAAAAGGCCCGATAGGTGTTTTTCCCACTATCACTTTCCCAGGACCAGCAAAATACCCTTTTAAACGTTAGTTATTTCAGATTGGGATGTTTGTCAAAAAAAGTTAAATAATTTTAAATTTTTAAATTTTAAAAAATGATTGGTATGTTAGTGCCAAATAAAATTTATCACTGGTAATAAATTTATGGTTATTGGAAAAAAAAAAGTTAACTTAGTCATAATAATTAAAGGGGGGGGATAGAGCCATGCGGGTCCCCCCGGGTTTTGGGGTAGTGTGAAAAGGAGAAGTTACAGAGGAGGAGGGGAACGCGACAAAAAATGCCGAGTCCGGCCCTAGTTTTTCTTCAAATACCAAGGCCAACTCATAATGTTTCCATGAAAGGACGGTTAACGTCCCAGTCATAGGAGTTTATTAAGGGGAGCCGGCAGAGGAGGAAAACTAAGCCGTTCAAGTTATCGACCACATAGCAAAGGGGAAGGTTTATTGTGGTTTCGCATGCGGCCCCCCCACTCTCCCTATACCACGACCGGGTTAAACTTGGGGTTCGAGAGGAACGTTTTGTTAAACGGTGGGGGTTTCAAGGAGAAATTAATCCAAAAACTAGCCCCTTTTTTAAAAAAACCATGATTTGGCTAAGATTTGGCAAAATACACGCTTAAAAACGCCATAGCCCCAAAATCAACCCGAGTTAGAATCGCGCGAAGGGGTTGTTGAAGTTTTTACCCCTTTTAAACCCGGAAGACAGATAAAAAAGTGTGTTGGGTTTTTATACTAGACTTGTTTTTTTTGGATTGGGGGTATATTTAATTTCTAAATTTTAAGGGGGGAACGTTGGGAGGAGGCGACATTGGTCCAAAAGGGGATATGGGGAGGGGGGGCCAGCGTTCCATGCGTAATATACTTTTCAGGCACGTGTAGGGAAGGAACGTGGGGAGGGGGTCTCACTTTGCGGAGTTCATCTTCGACGTCTTGTTTTTTTGTATTTGGTGGGAGGTCCGTTAAAAAAAAGGGGCCTTTAAACCGGGGTTTGGGGAGGGTCCCTCGTCAAAAATTTTTTAGGGGAAGGGGTTTCCCCCTTGGCAAATCCCCACACTATAGAAAAAATTTAGGCCTGTGGTCAAAAGCGGGGGTAAGGAAGGTGGGAAGCAGTTTGTTTTATGGTTTTATTGTTTTGTCATCGTTGTTGGTAGTATTGGGGGTCTTTCAAATAAAAACAAGGTTCCCCAGACGCTATGAGGGGGCCTAATTTAGGGAAAGCATACTTGCTATTCCCAACGAGTCCGAAGGGGATTTTCTTGTTCCCTTTTAGATAAGGCCGTTGTGGGTATTTTTTGGGGTAAGGGGGGTCAATATTAATTTTTTCTGGGTTTAAAAATAAAGGGTTAAACCGGACATTGAGGGCAATAATATAAATAATGAAATGAGTGATTGGGGTTTGAAATTAATTTTCTTACTTAAAAGAAACAAATTTTGATGAAAAATTTAAAAGGGGTTTGTCCCTGTTAGGTCAATTTCGAACTTAGTTGGGAATAAAGGGGAAATATTTTATAGCATTTTATTCTAAATTTAAAGAAGGAATTTAGTCTTAAATTGGTATAATTTTTTAAGGGCAGTAAAAACATATAAATTAAAAAAACCCCTCGTAAAAAAGGGAAAAACAGGATGTATGTTTTAGTATCGTTGGAGCAATGGTAGTCGTGTCAGTCGTGTTTCTGAAAAAGGAAGGTTTCCACACGAATCCAAACAACTATTTTTGGGAGTAATTTCCCTTTTACCCATTTTTACGATGGAAAATTGGAAGTTTTCTTTGGACCCTTAGATTGAAATGCCTATGGGATTTCTATAGGAGGAAAAAAGTCATTTTAAAGAAAAAACAAACCTTGGAAATCCCCCCAAAAAAAACCCCTTTTTAAGAATAATGATAAGTATTAACTCGACTCCCCGGGGGTTTTCCAACGCATACTGATTCGTGGGGACATTAAATTTAAAGCAGACCAAGCCAACAGTGAAGCGCGGATACCATCGACGAATAACGACGACGACGTGAGAAACTATGGCGCTTCAACCGGTTAGGTCATATTGTGCCGCCTGTAATATTGAAAGTTGATGAGATGAATTAATGGTGTGTTCAATGATTATATTGATTTCTAAGTGTATAAATAACAAAATAAAATGATTAAAGTTATAGCAAAACAAAAGTTATGTATGTGAATGAAAATAAATAAATTAAAGAAATGTGTATGATGTGAATTACAATTTGCTAACTAGATTAGGTACTTTGGATGAGAAATTTAGAAAGTTTGTCGCCGTTATCATTGTGATACAAGTTCTTCATGTGATTGGGGGAGATCAAATTGCGTGCGCAAGGCATCAAATTTGGTATATTCTGCTAGCATATCTATACATTCTATAAAAGCACAGCAAGCTAGTCTTGAATTATCTGTTATAATTTAATAATTAATTATGCAAGTATACAATAAACAATTGAAAGTAATAAATAAAATAAAATATTTGGCCCTCCTGAACTTAACATAATATGTTTGAGCTAAACAGTATGATAAAATAGTAAAATGATGATGACTTAACAGTATCTGTAGAGCACACAGAACTCGCTGTTCTCACTGACCACCAAGCTTTAACTTCTGAGATAACATTACCTAATTCACAGGTTAATTCCAAACCAAAAAATCGTATGATGTATCGCTGGCGACATGTTAACCTCCATGTACTGAGTAAAAATCTAGAGGACGCTGACTGGACCTCTATAAGTACTTGTACTGATGATGTGGATCGTATGTGTGAGGCTTTCTATGATGTATTGACTGGAATTATTGAAGATACAGTTTCAAATGTGAAAACAAACCGTAGGAAATACCCACTCTGGTTCAATAATAATACACTACCTGCACATATGACGATGACATGAGAACGACGACGACGTGAGAAACAAGGGCGCTTCAACCGGTTAGGTCATATTGCGCCGCCTGTGAATGAAAGTAAATGAGAAGAGTTAATGCAGGTATGTTTGATGATTAGATTGTTTTCTTAGTGTATAAATAACAAAATAAATTGATGATAATGAAATTAATAGCAAAATAAAAGTTATGTATGTGAATGAAAATAAAGAAAAGAAAGAAATGTGTATGATGTGAATTAAATTTTGTTAAATAGATTACTATGGGTGAGAAATTTAGAAAGTTTGTCGCCGTTATCATATGATAAAAGTTCTTCATATGATTGGGAGAGATCAAATTGCATGCGCAAGGCATCATATGTGGTACATTCTGCTAGCATATGATGTACGGTTAAATGTTCATCACATGTGTCACATATGAGAATAACCTTTTCTCTGGTTAAGTGATATCCGTGAAATAAGGCGTGTGTGGCCTATACGAAGTCTAGACAATACCACCTCTTCTCTACGTGAGAGTCGAGATGTAGGTGGACGAATTTTATTATTAAATGTGGGCATCACACTACGCAATTTGTTATTTTGCAACACATCCCAAGATGCTTGTCGCAAATCCAACAATCTTTGCTTGAATCCACTCTTGACATCTGGAACGGGAACTAGATTGAAATCAACGTCGCGACGCTGGGAAGCTTCCTTAGCAGCCCGATCAGCGTGTTCATTTCCCTCTATGCCCACGTGTCCAGGTATCCAGCAAAATTATATCCCTTTGAGGTTAGTTTTTCTAAATAGAATTGGATGTCTTGTACCAAATGATGACTAGAATACATTTTACATTCTATTTATTGGTATTGGTTGATTGGATATTGCTTAACGTCTCATTTATACACTTTGGCTAATCGATTTTTTGGTTTATTTGGATTAAGGACGCGTCAACCGTTAGGTCATAATGCACCACTCTAGCCTAAGGGGGGGGGGGGGAGGAGGGGCCCATGCTGGTCAGAACCAGCCACGGGTAAGGGGAGGTGATAGATAAGGATGAAGTATGAACAGAAGGGAGGAGGGGAAACGCGGTACCGGCACGTAGCCTACTCCTTTCGAAAAATACCAAGGGACCAACGGCATAACGTCCCATCCGAAAGGACGGTGTAACTTTGACAGTCATATAGGTTCCTCCACTAACCCGGACTGCCGAGCAGACGTCGAGGAAAACTGAGCCGTTACACTAGCTTTCGAACCCTCCATCTGCTCTAACCAGCGGTATACGTGAGTTTCAGGGCATGGCGGTCACCCACTCTACCCATGACCACGCCCGATTCTGCTTAACTTCGGTGTTCGAGAGGGAACCGGTTAAACGAGCTCAGCTATTAATTGGTATTACCATAGCAATTAATAATACTTTATTAAAACTTATCCTAATGTAACAAAACTGATTTTGCAATAAGACTTAAAAGTGCAGAGATGCCACGCATATGAAAAAACTTGCAACAAAGCTCATCAATCAACGCGACTAGAAAAATCGTTCGCGAAGCTGCCTTGATTTCGAAGTTCTTACACCTTTCCTATTTACTAGAATAACGGAGCATAAAAATGTGTTTTTTAATATACTTAGACTAGTGATTTCTATGGTTATTTGGATTTTCTTAATTTGTAAATTTGTTTAAAGGGCTCGTCAACCGTAAGTTTATAATGCGCCAATGTAGCCTAGGGGATATGGGGAGGAAGGGCCCATGCAGATTAAGCATGGGCTAAATATACTTTCAGCGCCACGGGTAAGGGTAGGAACGGTGGGTGGGCGGGGGGGGTTCTCACTTTGCGGTGTCATCGTCTTTGTCATCGTTCGTTGTTTCATTGTCATCTTCGTCGGGGAGGTCGTTAAGAGAAAGGGGATGTATCCCCGACGATGATTGCCAGAGGTCACCTCTAGTTTCGATTTTATTTTTTATTTATTTGGATTAAGGACGCGTCACCCGTTAGGTCATAATGCACCACACTAGCCTAGGGGTGGGGGGAGGAGACGCCCATGCTGGTCAGAACCAGCCACGGGTAAGGGGAGGCAGGGGGGTTTCTCACGTCGCGGTCGTCATCGTCTTTGTCATCGTTCGTTGTGTCATTGTCATCGTCGCCGGGGGGTCGTCAAGGGAAGGGGGCAAGGTCCCCGACGACGATTGCCAGAGCTCGCCTCTAGTCTAGGGGAGTAAGATACTCCGCTCTTTCTAGCTGATGTTTTCGAGGTGGACTTTTTCTCTTGATTCGCCTTTTACGATTAGCGGAGCCATGCTCTGGGCATATTCTTCCCCGGGCCCAGACGGGGGCGTAATAGTGATGGACGAAGATGTGAGATACTAGGGTGCTTCAACCGGTTAGGTCATTTTGCACCGCCTATAATATTGTAATAATGAAATGAGTGTATTGTGTGTTTGATAATTTTATAGTTTTCTTACTTTATAAAAGAAAACAAATGATTTTTATGAATAAAATTTAAGAGCGCGTCAACTGTTAGGTCAATATGCGCAACTCTGTCTCAGGATATAGAGGGTTAAAGTTTATTTGGATTAAGGGCTCGTCAACCGTACAGTCATAATGATATGGGAAGGAGAGGCCCATGCTGGTCAGAACCAGCGACAGATAAGGAGAGGGAAAGGGGGGATATTCACGACGCGCTAGTTATCGTCTTTGTCATCGTTCGTGTTGCAATGGTAGTCGTTGTCGTCGTGGATGTCGTCAATGGTAGGGGGGGGGGGGGTTCTCCGACAACGAATGCCAGAGCTTGCCACTTGTTTCGGGTAGTAATATACTCCCCTCTGTCTAGCTGATTTTTACGAGCTGAACTTTTCTTTTGTATCCCCTGTACGATTAGCAAAGACATGCTCTGGGCCAAATTCTTCCCTAGTCCCAGACGGGGTAGCCCAAGGTCAGTGTGGAAGATAGCAACCTTGCTGATGGAACCTTCAGCCATGCAGGCGGAACGGAACAGAACTCCCGAGATTAGTGAGGAGCTCCTCACACAGACGATCCCCGGTTAGTTTGACGTAGACTGCCAGCTTGGCGCCATCCAACTGTAGCGCAGTGACGGAAGCTGGTTCCAGACGCAGGGTCGCATAAATCCACTCGTGGACCAAACGTGGACTTCGCCAGAGGACGGTTTAGAGTAGGTACGGTCAAATACACATTTGAGAGTGTTGACACGAGAAGTTACAGCGGGTACGAGTACGGGGCGTTGTGTCGAGAACATGGTCATTCATCCCCAAGGTGTAGTATGACGACATGAGGACCTAGGGCGCTTCAACCGGTATGGTCATATTTCAACGCATGTAATATTGTTAAATGAGTTGATGATATTTTTCTTTTCTAAGTTTGTTATAGCAAATAAAATTAAAGATGGTAGTAAAACCAACAGAAAAATTATTTAATTGGATGAAAAAAGAAAAGACATGTGTTTGATGTGCATTTCATTTTGATAAATAAAAAACTTCGAATGAGGAATTTATGTAGATTGTCGTCGTTATCATAAGATAGAAGTTCTTCATACAACTGGGAAAAATCTAATTGCGTGCGCAAGGCTTATTATTTTGGTACATTCTGCTAAGCATGTGATGTACGGTTAAATGTACATCACGTGGGTCACATCTGGGAATAATGAGAGATATCCATCCGTGAGTTAGACGTGTGTGGCTTATTCGAATTCTGGACAATACCACCTCCTCTCTACGTGAGAGTCGAGAGGCAGGAGGACGAATTTTTTTATTCAGTGTGGGCATCACACTATGGAATTTTTTATTTTGCGCCACATTCTTAAATGCATTTCGCTAATCCATACGACGACCGGACGACGTTGTGAGAAACTAGGGCGCTTCGACCGGTCAGGTCATATTGCGCCGCCTGTGATATTGAAAGCGAATGAAATGAGTTAATAGTGGGATTGTTGAATGTTTTGTTATCTAAGTGTATATATTATAAGAAATCAAAATGATGGTGATGAAAGAAATAAAACAAAATTTATTTATTTAAATGACATAAATTAACAAATTTAATATGTATGTGTAATTAATATTGTTCAATGGGTTTATTTGGATTAAGGACATGTCAACCGTTAGGTCATATTGCACCACTCTTACTTAGGGGGGGGGGGGCATGCAGAACCAGCCACGGGTAGGGGAGGGAAGTGGGGTTCTCACACCGCGGTCGTCATTGTCTTCGTCATCATTCGTGGTGTCATTGTCGTCATCGTCGTCGAAAGCCGTCACGGGAAGGGGGCAAGGTCCCCGACGACGATTGCCAGAGCTCGCCTCGATTTTCGGAAAGTAAAATACTACCCTCCATACTAGCTCATGTTTGCGAAGTGGACTTTTTCTCTTGAATCGCCTTTTACGATTAGCAGAGCCATGCTCTGGGCCAATTCTACCCCGGGCCCAGAAGGGGGAAAATATTGTTCAATAAAATAACTTCGAGTGATCATTTTTTTTTTAAGTGCGCGTCAACCGTTAGGTCATAAAACACCACTCAAGCCTCGTGGATATAAGGAAGGAGGGCCGGGCCCATGCTGGTCAGAACCAGGGTGTTAGTACAAAACCCCGAAAGTGCATTATCCCGAAAGTGCAAAACACCGAAAATTTCAAGCTTTTTCACGAAAGTGCAAAACCCCGAAAGTGTAAAACCCCGAAAAGGTGAAAATCACCGAAAGTGTAAAACGCCGAAAGTGGAAAACCCCGAACGTATAAAGCCACGAAAGTGAAAATTCACGAAAGTGCAAAACGCCGAAAGTGTAAAGCCCCGAAAACGTTAAATCACCGAACTCTTGATCATCGTAGTTCAATCTCGCGCAAGTGCAATTCCCCGAAGGTGTAAAACCCCCAAAAGTGTAGAACGCCGAACGTATAAAGTCACGAAAGTGAAAATTGACGAAAGTGCAAAACGCCGAAAGTGTAAAACGCTGAACATGGCAAGGATGTGTTTTACGAGTGGCTGACGCCAATCACGGGGGGTTAGGGGCGGAGCGACACGCTCGTGGATAGTTTTTGTCACATGAAGGCCGCCTGTCTTGGCTTTCAACTTTTATTTACAGCTTTGTAGATGGCATGGCATGCAATAAGGGGCTACCCTCAAACTATTTCTTCCGCTCTCAGCTACCTGTTCCATTCAGCACGTGCGTGCGTGCCTCGTACAATGGATGAGGAGATGAACAGCATGAGCAAAAATCATATAAAAGACATGTAGCCTATTGTAAACAAAAAACTAACTATCCACACAAATGCAGGCTAGACAGTGTAGAGTGACAATGTGGTTTTTGATAAATTAATAATCGGCAAGTGTTTGAGTTTTGTAAAGTACAATGATTTGATTGAAATAATGAGCAAGTGTTGAGCTTTGCACAATACATTAATTTATACAGTCCGCAATTCTAATATTTTGTTTCTAAAAATATAGCCTGATATGTGTGGAAAAGTTATCAACTATTACGATGGTCAAACCCTTGTTCATAACATATAATATGTCATGTCACACCTCCAATCACCTCTCAATAGAACACTTTTCTGTCGCCAGTATTTTTGGGGACATTGTTTGTCTGTTTTATAAAAGGCCATGTAAAAACTCTAGGAGTCTAGACAATCATCGCAGTCTTATGTCTGCATTTAATTGGTTATGTAGGCAATGGCGTGGCGAACATTTACATTCGGAGCCCAGTGGGTGGTCCCCACCCATTCATTACTTCTTAATGAAACATTTGAACAACAGTACGAAATACGTGTAAAGATTGCAAGGTATACTTAATCTCCGAGCGGCATTTAGGGGTAGGCCTGCCTTGAGCGTGCAAAGATTCGATACACATGGTCACTGCATGCAATTTTCACAGCATGGCAATTAAATAGCAAAGAAAAATATTTCTTTAAAAACAAAAACCCATTGTCGATAAAATAATTCCCATGCATTTGCAGCTTATTTTTCAATTTATTATTTCTTGTAGGTTTAAATCACAATGGGATCTAGCTGATTTTGTTAACAGTTCTCAGTTAGCTCGTACCGTATGTCTGTTTAAAATTTCAGCGTTATCTGTTTAGCGATTCTTCTTATTTTAATAGTACACACACACACACACACACATGTTTGTTTTGGGTACAACATTAGATCTGTAGATTCTCACATGCAATCCGAGACACGCCAAACTAATAACTTTAGAACAAAAAGGAAAAAGTTTTCTGATGAAATTGCATACGTAGATCACGATTATCATAATGGTTTTTTGATTGGACGCTGTTGTGTGAGTCGATTTTCACCATCAGTTCGAGATCAGTGAATTTTCCAATACTAAGCGAGATCAGGTAACTACACACCGTTAATTCGAGATCTTCACACATAACGGTAATTTCGTAATAAAAAAGACATTAGGAGATCGTAACACACGGCCGTTATAGCACGTCTCGTGCGTTATTAGAGATCACTTCACACATATATAACCGTCATTTCATATTGACTACACATTTACGAGATCACCC
>JAMZAV010007706.1:0-29930 GCA_024449915.1 Sweltsa coloradensis | reverse complement strand
TTTACAAATTTCATGTTCACCATTTTTAACATAAAATGATACGAAACCTATTACTATTATGAAATGTTATTTTTTATGTTTGTTTAGAGAAGAATTTTTATATAAATAAATTGTTAGTAAAATATTACTACCGGTACTATTTCAAATAATTTAACTTCACTGTTGTTCTTTGGGTTGTAATTGCATTTATGTTTAATTACTATTAGATTTATTTAATTGCCCAAATGCAAACAGTTATTAAACTAAACAAGGTGGACAAAAAATTTTTTTTTTTAAAATGTTCTTTAGTAATTAAAATAATCCTCTTACACAATGTTCTTTAATGTTTGGGATTTTGCTTAAACGTCTCATATTTGTGCAACTGGGTAATCGAGACAAAGGAGGGACGTAGGGGGTGACGCGGGGGGAAAGGGGGTGGACAGGCCTGTGCTGGTCAGAACCAGCCACAAGCATATGGGGAGGGCAGAGGTTCCCCCACGTCGTGGTCGTCTCCGTCTGTGTCATCATCCGTCTGTGTTGTCTACATCACCACTCCTCACTCAAAAATTGCCAAGGCCCAAAGTAACAACAACTAATAATAAAAACGACAACAACAACAAACACGAGCCGAGTGATAGTTCCTCGACTCCAACACCCCCCTATATCGTCACCGGCCACGCGCATCCGCGAAGTGTACAGCCCCCTCCAAAACCAACTGAACACTTTTTCTCATACAAACCGTCATACGGAATAACAATTAATCAAGTCATAAAATCAATAAGTAAAGTTCAATAGATAATAAGGGACAAGATTATAAAGAAAATTTGGGGGCCGATAAGAACGGACAATATTATATATTATATTAATTAAATAGGCTGAAAAAGCCATAAAAACATTAGCCATAAGAACATAATCTTTAAGGGGAGGACACAGGTGAAAAAGGCGTGAATAAACGAAATAGTAACATAAAATAAAAATGTGTTTTATGCTTTATATAATTCTAATAAGTAAAAAAAAAAAAAATTAGCTTTTTTAATTTAGTGTTTTTTTTAAACGTGTATATATATATATATTGTATTTTTTGTATAATTATTTTATATAATTTTTTTTACGGTTTAACATAGTTTTTTATACATATTTTATTATTATAAATGTAACATATTATATTTATATAATTTTTTAAAAAAATATATTTATTATTATTAATTGTTTAATATAAATAGTGCATATAATATGTAATTGTAATTTCGTTCATTGTTCATTATCTCCGATCTTTTTAAACTACGCATTACATATTTGGGAAACAAATATTTCCTAAACCATTTGACCAAAAGAGCTGATTTTTTTTATGGTGGCTCATACTACCCTTTACCTACAAACTGTGGAATCGAACTTTAGATTTAATTAATTTTTACTCCTATGGGAAAATAATTTGTAAGATAATTATTTGTCATATATTATATATTTATTTTGATGACGTTTCCAATCAAAATATATAAGTTAAAACTTAAAACCCATACACAAGATTGTAATGCAGAGCCAATATAAGATTTAAAAATTAATTTGAGACTCTATGTTAAAGGGTATAGAAATGACATGTTTCCCTAGCATTGACAGTTTTTAGGGTGGTTTTAGGGTTTTTTAGGGGTTGAAAAGTTGAAAATTTGGAAAATGGTTTGGTATATTTTCAATTTGTTTTGTTGTTTTCTACCTATCCCCAAATTTTCATGAACATTGCATTAACGGCATAGAAGTTGGAATTTTCACCTGTGTCCTCCCTTAAGTAAAAGTAGTTTATATTACCACTCATTACTTTCACGTCGACGTGCCAATTACATAGGTATGATTTAGAAGTTTCGACTGTGGGTTGTGAATTTGTTTATTCTATTTCTCTCATTCATTAAGCGAGCGAAGCGAGCGTTTCCATTTGACTCTGCCGGAAAAATTAGTCACTGGTTTTGTTTTTTTTTTTTTTTTTGTGTTTGTTTTTTTTTTTTTTTTTGTTTGTATGTCTCGCGATAACGTTCGAACGGAGGCTCGGATCGAGTTGAAATTTTGACCATCCGCAAGCTTTGTTCTCGATTGAATGCCATTAGTTTTGTGGCAAAATCGTTCAAAAAGTTAAAAAGTTACATTAAAGTTAATCGAAAGTTTTTTTTTCAAACTAACCGGCGACAAAATCTGAGATAGCCAAATCATTTAGAATGTCCGTCCGGTCAAGAATATGTAAATTTTATTTTGATCCGATAAGTAGTGTAGATGGAAATTACATTATAACAAAAGTAACGTTGCCATGGCACGAAAAGACGCGCGAAGTTTCTATCTAATACACTGCCACCTAGAAGTAATCAAAATAATTTCGAGAAAGCAGTCTATTATTTGTCACCAAAGAGTTTAAATAGTTTTCCCAAGGAGTCAAGGTCCTCTAGATCAGCGGTTCTCAACCTTTTTTCTGCTGCGACACACATGTTGAGTGTGTTTCCGTACGCGACACACCTACGTGGGAGTACCCACATTTCAACGAAATAATATTTAACCAGCTTAAATAAACCTTACTTTATTGTTAAATTTTGCAAATAACAATACATCAACAGTAACTTGTCAAAGTTACACCATGTGCAAATGTCACGTGCTTCCTCATCAGTAATGGCCGGTTACCTGGGACTGATGTAATTCACACAGTTTCTCAATACGAGGGCGAATGGTAGACACACTGACGCGCATTTCACTACCAACATCAAGGAGTCTTGATCTGTTCTTTGCCTCAATTGTTTTTAAAGTTGAGAAAGCTGCCTCACACAGGTATGAAGTGGAGAAGAGAGGTAAAACACACCTTAATTGCAGTGTACTCATTTTAAAGAGATCCAACATGAATCAAGAGAGAACTCTTGAAATCTTGATTTTAGAGTTGTTTATGAATTAACTACAATCAACTCTTCTTTTCTGGATACGTTAGGTCTGACACGTCGTTTATGTGCTCACCAGATTATTTCAAATGGAGAAATAACCATTCTTTTCCCTTTATTGAAATAGAAGAAAAGTATTTCTTCAAACCCTCCTGAAGGCAGATCAAGTGTTGAATTATATATTTCTTGAAGAGATCTTTAGATTTTATTTCCAACTTATTTTCGGCATTCATTGCAGCTGAAAAATTGACATATCGCCTTCATTTATTGCTTATGTCCACAACAGTATCCTCCCTTCCCTTCCCCCCACCACACCCCCCTGAAAAACCAGATTGTTAAGGTAGCATCAAAAATGCATAATTACTTTTTTTACACTCGCGCGCGACCCGGCACCTCCACCAAAATCGTGTTTTTTAAATACTAACTAAATACTAGACTCAAATCGAAATAAAGGGTACTCGCACAACCCAAGCTGTCACTCACTTTCAATTCACCCCTAGAACTTTGGCGGCATATAACGTTCATGCTAGAGGCGTCATGAATAGACTTCAATTTAACAATAAATAAACAAAATACTTGTGACACACCTCACAACTCATCGCGACACACCAGTGTGTCGCGACACAGTGGTTGAGAACCGCTGCTCTAGATGGCGGTGGATTTTTATCCACAAAGTAAAGGTTTTAAACACAGGGGTTTTACCCAAATACCTTGGCAATAATAAATAATATTGGAAACGCAAAGGGCCATAAATTTTATGTTTCAAATGTGGGTCTAGCTATAGCACGTGCTCGCTTATCAACGCGTCCAACTGAGCGTTTCCTAGTATTTCATATGCTACGTAGATTAAATTGCTTGTTCACTATAAGTTGCAGGATTTGTTATTATAGCCGGAATTTCCCAAATCCATCTCATCCATTATACATTAAACCTTTATCTCCTTCACTAAATAACTTATATTGGGGCAGAGCAGTACTTGCAGTCCTGCAGACCGCCTACTGTGGACCAGCCGAAGTGCGGGAAAAGGGACCAACGGTCAGCATCTAAAACCTGTCGATGAAATGCAAATGGCTGTTAAAAAGATTCGGTAAGTTTTCCAAAATACCTTTACACGTAAACAAGATTGAGTGAATGATATATTTAAAAAAATCTCATGTGTTGAAATTTGAAATGATTACAGAGAAACACGTGTCCAACGGGATAACCAAGCCGTACCACGGCTGGACTTAAGAAGATCTATTCAACGAGGTCAACTTTCTTTTTATTTTGGTATTTACATTTTATGTCACTTTGAATCGAAACAATGTCTCAATGATTTCATTGACTTGACACATTTTTTTTTTTTAAGTAACAGGACGACCATTACGACAGTGAATCGGAAGATGAGGAGGAAGACGGCGTCCTGGTGGAGCTCGACGACGATCATGGTTGTCGTCGGCTGGCGGCTCAGGCAAACAGCGAAAGATTTTGTTTCAAACAATTAATTTAAAGGGACTGGTTTAAAAAATAACTCAACTAAAATTCATAAAAAAATTTGTATTGATTTATGTACTACATTTGTTTTGAATATGCAGCAGACGTTTATGAGACGAGTGAGCGCAGCGAAACGAAGTCTTTTCAAACCCGTTTACTCGATGGGGCCCTTGGCCGTGAGCATTGGTCTGTATGTAAAATGTATGTATGTTAAATGTTTTCTGTCTGATACCATACGGCCGAACGGAAAATAGATCGAGCTGAAATTTTAAACAGACTCCGTGACCATTTTAACTGAGTTTTCTGTTAACAAAATGAGCACAATCCGTTTCGATTTAAACCTAAAAGAAATAATAAACTGAAAAATAGACTGTTCAATGGAAAGTTTTCTTTTTTAACAACAATGCTTTGTATTTTAAAGAGTCATTTTATGAAATAATTTTTGGTAGGCCGTGTTTTACATGCATAGCTGTGAGCAAGGTTTTATCGATCTGGTACGATCAAGGTTCCCTAAATTCCGCTGAGATATTGGGGTAAACCTTGCAATCTATACTCCTATTTCGTATTGCTATGTTTTTCTATAGTATTGTATGCATTTCAAAACATTTTTTTATAATTTTTAAATACAATCTAGAAATTAAAATTTATCTTTTACGACCGGGGTTTGAATTCAGGTCTCCCACGGTTTGGTATAAGGGCGCCTTAGCCAACTAGACTAGGGAACGCCAAAGTCTTGTTAGACGAGGTGACGACTCATTTTGTTGAGAAACCTACCCCGGAACATTTGCATTTAAAATTGATAATTCTATTTGTATAAATAATAGGGTTTTTAAGTGAAGTTGGTGTAAGGGCGCGTCAACTGTGGGGTCATAATGCACCACTGTAGCCTAAGATAGGGGGAAGAAAAGGAATGTTACCGGGTCCCTCAAAACATGGCTCACTCACTCTTTTTAACAACGACTTTGGCGTTTCCCTACTTATACGAGTGAGCGCGGGCGAACGCAGTGGTCTCCTTCGACTTAAACGGAGGTAATTCTGTTAGTCCTGCGTGTAAGTACATCGAAATCAGCTGAATTGCTGAAACAGATTGTGCTGAAATTTTAAACAGACACACGGTACGAGTAACTGAGAACTGCTCACAAAAACAGCTGATCTTTTTGCAAATTTAAACCTACAAAAAATAATAAATTGAAAATAGATTTCCAATGTTTAGAAATTTTTTTAAAAACGACAATGGTTTAGATTTGAAAAGCTATTTTTTGTTTGTTATTCCCCTGGCCGCGAAATCCCGTGCACAAGGTTTATCAAATGTTGCACGTCAAGTCACCCCCAAATTCCGCTCGTAATTGGATATTGCTTTACGTCTCATATTTATGCAACTTGGCAAAATCGAGACGAAGGGAGGGACGTAAGGGTTTGACGGGGGGACAAGGGGTGGACGGGCCTGTGCTGGTCCAAACCAGCCACAAGCATATGGGGAGGGCAGGGGTTTTCCCCCAGTCGTGGTCGTCTCCGTCTGTGTCATCATCCGTCCGTGTTGTCTTTGTCGTCGCCGTCGGGGAGGTAGTTCAAAGGGAAGGGTTTCCCCGACGACGACCCAGAGCTCGCCATTAGTTTCAGGGAGTGGAACCCCCTTTTATTCAGGGGCCCAAAACCCGCGAGAAGTTTTCGAGTTGGAATTTGAAGGCCCACACAAGGGGTGGACAAGGGGGGACAGGCCTGTGCTGGTCAGAACACCCACAAGCTTTTGGGGAGGGAAGGGGTTCCCCCACGTCGTGGTCGTCTCCGTCTGTGTCATCATCCGTCCGTGTTGTCTTTGTCGTCGCCGCGGGGAGGTAGTCAAAGGGAAGGGGTTCCCCGACGACGACCCAGAGCTCGCCATTTGTTTCAGGGAGTGAAACTCCCCTATTCACGGGCCAAACCGCGAGAAGGTGTCGAGTTGGAATTTGAAGGCATGACGCGGGGGGACAAGGGGTGGACAGGCCTGTGCTAGTCAGAACCAGCCACAAGCGTATGGGGAGGGCAGGGGTTCCCCCACGTCGTGGTCGTCTCTGTCTGTGTCATCATCCGTCCGTGTTGTCACTGTCGTCGCCGTCGGGGAGGTAGGCAAAGGGAAGAGGAAAGTTCCCCGACGACGACCCAGAGCTCGCCATTAGTTTCAGGGAGAAGAAATTCCTTAATCACGGGCCAAACCACGAGAAGGTTGCGAGTTGGAATTTTTGATGGCCAATCTTTGTTTCATAATATATTTCAAAGCTCCTGGTATGGCACGCAGTTCAGCAGTAAAGTTAGTTAGTTAATGTTGTTTAGGGCACTCAACAGTAGTTAACACAACAAATGTCATACAGTCTGAAACTAGCAATACTGCCGCAACTAATCGAAGGCTGTGACTTACATTGACAGATGTCTGCCACTATTGTTCTACATGTTATTTCATTTTCTGTGTATTATGTGTGTTTTTTATAATTCAATTTGATATCTATTGATAGAGTGTTTTATCAAGTACGTGTGATATTTTTAGGAAAGCTTTTCATTCCTCATACACATAATTATAGCGTTCTAAAAGTTATACATTTTTTACTCAAAAGATTTTATTGAGCAACGAAATCCCAACATTAGTATTGCATATTTTGTTTTGATTAATTTATTTTTATTTTTGACAACTGAATAAGCTTTTAAATTTGCTGGTGCTTTATCCAATACTACAAGATGAAGTGTCACGAGTGTTTTATTAACAGAAAGTTAATTGAGGTTCTCCTGTTCGACGTTGATACTGAAAGGGTGAACAATTTTCGTCTCAGGAGTTTGACAACAAACAGGGCCAGCCAAATTTCTGACCTGAAACAAAAGGTAGGCTTTCACTTATCTACAAATTCTAATGAAGAGAAGCTAAATCGCAATCAACTACCAATTAAGCATAGCCGCGCAGGGCCCTCTGAACAGCCTTGGCCTGATAGTAAGTCTATGCCTAAATGTCAGTCCAATCTAAAAAATCTGCCGATTCCTCAAGCCTACACTACACAGGCTTCTAGGCAGATAAATGATAAACCAGGGCATAGAGAAGAACCAGGGCATATGCCGAACTATTGGCCTTCTTCTAAGATCTGTTCAGAGTCACAACATATCAAACAGTCCATGCCTAAATCCAGGAATTTGTCTAATACTAATAGCATTCAAAAACAGTCTACTGGAAATTTGTGACAAAAAACAGATTTGAACTGCTCTCAAATCGAGGAAATGATTTTCCCCCCACTTCCTCAAAAATGAAACAAAAACTCCAAAATTCCCCCAATCAAAACAAGATTCCTAATCAAAACAAGAATCCTGATCCTAACATACCTACACCAATTAACTCAATAAAGGACGCACCTACACCCACTGAGCCAACATCTGTGACACTTGTACTAAGGCATTCTTTGTTCAGCGGATGTCAGTACTTAAAAGCAAAAAAGGATTATTTTTTTGCAAATTCATCCTGAAATCCAGCCACGACAATTGAAGAAACAATAGAAGATCAACCTCCAGCAACGTGAAATCAGTGCCACTCTGATAATTCAAAATGGCACAAATTCGTTAAAAGGGTAAAGATCCCTTTCAATTAATGGATGCCCGTTTATCAGTTGATCTGACTTGCAAAAAACATACCCATTGGCTCTTTTTAGCATACACAGGCATTATTTTATCGCCGAGATTGTCCCCGAATTCCACTGTCGATGAAGTCAATGCCAACATTAAATGGGCGTGCAAGACACTTGATACTTGTATGTTGATACAAATAAGTGGTTTTTTGCCAAATGACACTCCAAAGGAGGCCTTCACCCAAAAAAACTCGGGCAATGTAAAAAATAAATCAAATGCTAAATGAGATCAATGATGTACTATCATGGCACCCAAACAACAATCGGTGCATTGATCAACCCAGACCTACAAGCTTTGATTCAAAAATCTTGATGAGATCGTCTTCCACAAGTCCATCATCAATTGAACCTCAAACAATCCTAATCAAGAAGAACCCTAAATCTGGAGTGCAAGTATCGTCCCTGCCCTTTGAGCCAGCTCGAGTCTCGGAGGATGATTACCCAACTGCTGGAACGCAACAATCGTCCCTGTCCTCGGTGCCAGCTAGAGTCTCTGTGGATGATGATTCCCCAACTGCTGAAGCTCAACTATTGTTCTTGTCCTCGGAGCCTGCTCGAGTTTCTGTGGATAAAGATTCCCCAACTGCTGGAGCGCAATTATCGTCCGTGCCCGAGTGTTTGCACTGTCCATTCCACTGATTGCTTTTCATTAAAAAAATATATCGATCTTTGGTTGGATATCGCTCATTCGTCGATTGCTTTATGGGGCCTACAAGGTTGGTTTTTGAAAACTTTGTTTAAAATCCTCCACTGAAAATCAGTTATATGACTGATGGATAGACTTTTAATACATTTTTTTTTAATTAAAAAAAATAAGTCAATAAAACAATTGGTTATATACAGTAAGGGAAAAAGAACATATGTTAAGTCCAATTATTTTTGGGTTTAGATATTGCTTGACGTCTTATATTTACGGAACCTTGTATATTGTCTTATATTGCCTTTTCGGATCGAAGGAAGGGACGTAAGGGAAGACGCGGGGGGACAAGGGGTGGACAGGCCTGTGCTGGTCAGAACCCCCACAAGCTATGGGGAGGGCAGGGGTTCCCCCCCGTCGTGGTCCCTCTCCGTCTGTGTCATCATCCGTCCGTATTGTCTTTGTCGTCCCCCGTCGGGAGGTAATGATTGGATATTGCTTAACGTCTCATATTTATGCAACTTGCTAATCGAGACGAAGGAAGGAACGTAAGGGGCGACGCGGGGGGACAAGGGGTGGACAGGCCTGTGCTGGTCAGAACCAGCCACAAGCGTATGGGGAGGGCAGGGGTTCCCCCTAGTCATGGTCGTCTCTGTCTTGTGTCATCATCCGTCCGTGTTGTCATTGTCGTCGTCGTCGTGGAAGTAGTCAAAAGGAAAGGGTTCCCCGACGACGACCTATAGCTCGCCATTAGTTTCAGGGAGTGAAACTCCCCTATTCACGGGCCAAACCGCGAGAAGGTGTCGAGTTGGAATTTGAAGGCCCATTTGTCTGTGTCATCATAAGTCCGTGTTGTCATTGTCGTCGCCGTCGTTGAGGTGGTCAGAGGGAAGGGAACAGTTCCCCGACGACGACCCAGAGCTCGCCATTTGTTTCAGGGAGTGAATAATTCTCCCCTAATCACGGGGAAAAAGGCCGCCCTGACCTTACACCTATGGGACTGTTTCCCGACGCCTACTCGATTCCCGCTTCAAGAACCACGTGACTGTGCGCTTTCCCATAACTTCAAGATCGTGTGTTCGACGAGTTTGTTAAATAACGTGATCTTTTGCATAACGACTAAGTGTTGTGCTACTTTTTTTATTTAAAAAAAAGTTATGAACTATCATAACACCACGTCTCTCTGAAAAGGATTATACACAACAAGGACTATCAAAATCAAAGGATATTAAAACGTTTTGTGAGTACACAACAAAGTTAAATATCATATTTTGGAGGGAGGGGTTATTTGGTTATTTCACAAGGTATTAATTAGATGAGTTATCTTGGCGCCAATAGGTAGGATTTTGATCTATTCTTGTATTGTTTTTTTGCTCATTAATCGCTACAATATATTGGTAGAAACTCATTTTTTCTCAAATCTTATGATTTGTAGTAAGTATTCCAGACGATCCTATCACTAAGCCTTTAGCTAAAATTTTAAGATTTTGTTATGAAAGCAGTTGAAGCCTGAGAGCAGTTTAAATTTTTTTAATTTATAAATTGAGATTTTCGTGTCTTTTATTGATTGAGCTATTAATTCACTAATCAAGAATAAAAAACTACACTAAATCAACTGGGGGGAGTAGTGAACTTGATACTCCTTTCCTTTTTCCAACTTCTTTTCTTCACACCCACCTTGTGTAAATCCTGCTGCTGCATTTTTCAGATACATTTCCTTTTTTACTTACATTCGCATCTAGGCCTATCCCTTTTCCCTCGTGCTCTCGACGAAGGATTTTGCTCTTATTCCACTTCTTTTGCTCTGTTCCATTTCTTCTATTTTTCCCCCCCCAGTCATGTCTATATACTTTTCTTCAATCCTGTTGCATATTTCTTTTAATGTCTTTGTTGAACACCTAAGCTAAATCCTCTTCAAAGTGCTTAGCCCACACAAGCCTATCTTGGCATTATAAAACGTCTCTTCACCAATACGAGTAAGCCCTTTTAGATGCTCGAGCGTGACTGCCTCTTCCTCTCCGGCCCTCCCCTCTGTTCCCTGCTCATATAACCACCACCTCTATATTTCCATCCGATTTGTACTCTTCTACTTCTTTTTAAGTTCTTTATCATGATACCTGGGTACACCTAGCGCTGTACTCCACTCTAAAACATAACTTATTTGCGTTGTACCTGCACATCTCTAATTTGTAAACTACTGCTTTTATGTCCTGGATTGAATTGGATATGCTTACGTCTCATATTATGCAAATTTGGGTAATCGAGACGAAAAGGGGGGACTAAGGGATGACCGGGGGACAAGGGTGGAGGCCTGTGCTGGTAAGAACCACCACAAGCATTGGGGAGGGCGGGTTCCCCACGTCGTGGTCGTCTCCGTCTGTTCAAACATCCTTCGTGTTGTCTTTGTCCGTCGCCGGGCGGGGAGGAGTCAAGGGAAAAGGGTTCCCGACGACGACCCAGAACTCCCATTCACGAGCCAAACCGCAGAAGGTGTCGAGTTGGGGAAATTTGAAGGCCTGGTTGAGCTTTCGTGCCGCAAAATTTGCAAACATCTTCATGTCTGTTTGATTGCACACTGCTGTTTGGATAGGTTGACTTACCTCTATCTTGGTTTGGTCCCGACTTGTGACCAAATTCATTACAAGCTTGCATCCCCTTTTTGTCCTTGCTTTGGCCTATTGATGGATATTTCTTATCCCGGGAAAAAGATGATCCTAGATAGATTGGGGCCTTGGCTGTTGCGTTGAGTCGATGGTTAAGGTTAACCAAAATCCGAAAACGCGATTTTGCGCTTTTACTCCGATTGCCGCGCCCAAACTATGCTTCGCACCCGAAAGTCGACGTTACCAGACGCGATCGAAAAATACGGGTACAAGCATGCTAAGGGTAAAAGGTAGGCAGAAAATCCTGGATTTTGAAAATATATAATTATGGATTGAACTCTAATGACATTTTCATACACGTTTTCAGTTGGTGTCCCATTCGTTTAAATGCCTCAATACTGCGTAGAACGAAGCTCTCAGATGCTCTATGTCCCCATATTTATGCAACTGGCTAATCGAGACGAAGGTCAATCAGCAAACTCAACACAACGACGAATGTTTACGACAACGACGTGAGAACTACAGAGCTTCACCGATAAGTCATGTGAATTCGATTGAAGATTAATTTGTGGTTTTTTTGTTTGTACATTTTTTTTCTATAATTTTAGTGATACGTAAGTAATAAGGATATAGCGTCACATTGATAAATATCGTTCTAAAACTAATTTTTACACAAAATTTCAACAAAGGTTATAGCAAGTACGACAAGTCATTTTACAATTTAGAAATTAATTATTGGATGTTCTTAAGGGCTCATATTTATGCAACTTGACTTATCGAGACAAAGAGTGGACGTAAGGGATGCGCGGGGACAAGGGTGGGCAGGCCTGTGCTGGTTTAGAAACGCCACAAGGTATGGGGAAGGCAGAGTTTCCCCCCGTTTGTGGTCGTCTTCGTCTGTGTCATCATCCTCCGTGTTTCATTGTCATCGTCGTCGCGCGGGGAGGTCATATGGGAAGGGAAAGTTCCCCAAAAACGAGCCAATGGGAACTGAAATATAGAACTACAGCAAAACAAGAACATATAGGAAAGGTTGGCAAACCAGCAGTTGTAAGTGGAGCAAGACATTCTGTCCAATGTTATTATAGATATATTATTATATATTATATATTCACAAGAAAACCAGCTGTTTTTTAGACACTTTTCTATAGATACACTGTGTTTTTCAGCCAATCATGGTCACTTTAAAATTTAGGACGACTTGCTAAGGCGGTAGTGGACCATCCTTGAGTGGATTTTTTTGTTATAATACTTTATTAGCGTATTTTGCCAGCTCTGGCTGTGCGTGATATTTCAATGGCTCTGATTTAAATCAAACAACAACAAAAAGGGGTTATTCTGTTTTACAAAATGACAACAATCGCTTCTGGCATAGAAAATAGAAAGTGACCAGTTGTTTATGAACGGGTGATATTGCGAAAAATGGGGAAATGGAATACTCATTTCTGATGGTTTAAAGTGCATTTATAACATTCGTGTTAAACTATTAAAATAATTTCTAGTCATTGACTGTAAATATGTTTTTCTTATCTTTTGATACAGTTTTAACTTAAACACATAAATTAAAAAAACAATATGAAGACGAGTATTATTTTCTGTGTAAATTGTCAAAGTTGGCATACGTGCTCGCAATTTGCTGCAGAACCACCAGGCCTAACTGCAAATGCAACAGTCAGTAGGCTAACTCTTTGGGAGGCTACCAAGTTCTGCATAATATAAATTAACTAGCCTATTATTAACTGGAATTCTTACATGTAACAAACGCTGGCGGATAGCAAGGCCCCGCCACGCACCCCGACATTAAAGAGCCACAACGTTTGTGTTACCTCGCGGAGCCGTGCGGGGTACCAACCATCTGGGGATCCTCGAGAGACTAAGCCACTAAAAACCCTCGGTGATCAGCATAATTGGAATCATCGCCCTCATCTTTGTGTCGGCGACAATTTAAGGGCCGACACGATGGACTTTTTGCGAAGCAAGGGCCATGGCACGCGGGCCGTCACCCTGAAGCTGCCATGGTGGCCGAAGCATGAGTGCAATCTTTACCAACTAACAAACGATGCCCCCTCTGGTGATAACAAAGGCAGAGAACTCTTAAATCCATATTTCCACTCAACAAGTGGAACAATGCACCTTTTATTTAATTGGGGCCCGTTAGAAATAGAACTTTTGTTCCAATGAAAAGTACCTAAAATTTTGTTAATTTAGTTAAATAAAAGACCTAATCAACTTTAGATTAATATTGCCATGTTTCATTTTTTTATCAAAGCTAGGCACTAGGCAATTGATTGGCTTTGTTAAGGCTGCACAGGAGTAACTTTTAAAAATCGCGCGATGCAGTGTCCCCGCATTCAGTTGGAAATCGCCCACAATTGTCACATCGGCATTATTTTTTTTTACTCTTTCACGAATAAATTTACTAGGACTTTTTGATGTCGATTTTCGAAATTGTATATATATGGGCTTATAAAAATTGCGAACTTGGACAATATTTTGAAATTTACTTCCTTTAGAGCTTTATAAAAAATACAAAACTTTTTATGGAAAATGTACATCACACAAGTCTAATTTCAACATTTATCTTCAAAATAAAAAAAAAATTACCAAAATCGTGTGTGTAGTTACCGCTAAACTACTGAACTACGAATGCATGTTTTGCCGCTATTTTAGGCCTTTTCAGCCCCAGTAAGTGGCGCACTCTGGCGATACGACTTTTTGAGTGACAGGATGGTTATTTATGTTCGAAATAACAATTTCATTGGCCACAGAGTAAAACTGTTCAGCTAATGCAGAACACCACTCAATGCATAATACATGCTTACTGTTTGCTATGAACACGGCAACAGTAAGACATTATGTTATTTGTGTAAGCTGTTAAGCTTGAATCAACCATTTTATTTTTCACGCTGAGCCCAATAAAAAAAGTACACAGCATAATCATAATCGTGCATACGATATAAATTCGATGGGAAATGCTAAATTATAGTATGATCTGCAACGGTCATCAGTTCATATTAGGATTACGCCTCGCACATGATGTGAAAACATATTTACTTTATAGCATGTAACGGAACGCAATCTTTGTTAGCCTAGTATATGATACGTGTCAAATTATAACAGACAAAGAATTAATTTAAAAATTACTCGTTTTGGAGTCGAACCCGGATCATTCGGTTCTATCCGCGCGTTTTCTTTTTGCGCGAGCTGGAGTATCCACGTCACAAAGTACTCGAACTCAATTGCGCAAGGCCATTTAAAAATGGAAAGTAAAATAGTGTTTCAGTTTGGAGTCGTTCTGTGTTTAATTTACACGACTGTCAATACGAAATATCTTAAATATATTGTATTAAAATTGTCTCCACTGGGAATAGAACCCCGGCCGGTCTCCCGCTGTCCGGGCGGTCGGGGCGGATGCTCTTATTAAATGAGCATTGGAGACGGCGTCATGAATTCGGTCTATTTGGTAGTTATATTTTATTATTGGGGTGTGATAGTCAAGTGTCGATATAATCAAATACAAATGGTGAACATTGTGGGCACTACACCCAAAAAAATCAGAACGTTAAAGGTCTATTCACGTGAGAAAATCTAAAGCCGATCATTGTACAAACTGTATTCGCATGGGCATATCCTCATTGCACATGAAAGATATCAATCTAGGTTTTGTTTGTGCCTTTCAAGAACGACGTGGTAACGCAATAAATTTCTTTATTTCAGTCCACTGATATATGCATTACATATATATGAGACAAACACAAATTACAAATAATAACAAAAAATATAAGTACAATACAGATTATGGTAATTACAAAATACTACAAAATATCAATAACAATGCTAATTGCATTTTGTTATTATACATAATAAATAAGATAATATTACATGAATACATTTTACAATTTTTAAATCATATCCAAAGTGAAGAGAGAAAAAAAAAAGTGGTGTGAGAGAAGTGTGAAAATAATAAGTTAAATTGTCCAATGGTCATCTAGGAATTCTCTAAATGAGTAATAAGCTTTATTTATAAGGAATTCTTTCAATTTGTGCTTAAAGAGTGTTAGTGAGTTGGAATATTTAATTGAAGCTGGTAATTTATTAAATATTGTACTACAAACGTGAGTCGGGCTTTTGTCAAAGAAAGTGTGATTAGATTTTGGAATAACATGTTAGTATTATATCTAGTAAAATGGAATGGTTGGTATAATTTATTGGAAAATGTTCAGGATTGGAATATACAAAAGTTGCTGCAGAGATAATTAGCGTACATGTTAGTGTGAGGATACGTAAATTTGTGAAATGTGCTTTGCACGATTGCCTACTGGATATTCCAGCAATTATCCTAACAGCACGTTTTTGAATAATAAAAATACGTTTAGCGTGAGGTGATGTACCCCAAAAAATAATGCCATAGGAAAGAGAAGAATGAATAAACGCATGATATACCATCGAAAGTATGGGAGGGTTAACAATTAATTTCAGTTTGCGGAGCATGAAACATCCACTCAGGAGGCGAGGAACAATTGATTGAATATGGGGGCCCCAGTCTAACGAATCACTTATGGTCAGCCCAAGGACTTTGGTGGTTACTACTCTTGGTATACTGTGGCCCTCTAAACGGATTAATGGACTCGAGAGCACTTGCCGAGTACCAGTGCGGAAATTCAGGAAAATGTTTTACTGGTTTGAATAGCAAGTCGATTATTTGTACTGTAAGATAACATTTGGGAAACTTGACAATTAGCAGCTTGGTCAATTGCAAGGTAGTCTCCTTGGATGACGTAAGTAAAGAATTGATGTCATCAGCATAAAGTGTGAGTAACGCTTTAACACAAATAGGAATAGTATTGTTGTTATGTAGAAATTGACGTAGATCATTAATGTATACTATAAAGAAAAGAGGTCCTAAAACTGAACCTTGTGGGACGCCGTTTTGTACATTTTGAGGATTAGATAGAACTGGTACGCTAGAGGTTGCCTTGATTTTGACAACTTGTGTGCGGTCCGATAGAAATGAGTCGATCCAACCTAGGGCAGGTCCATTAATACCTAAAGATGCTAATTTTGCAAGAAGAATTTTATGATCAATAGTGTCAAATGCTTTGCTAAGGTCAACGAAAAGGCCAATGGCAGAGTCACCCTTATCTAGTGCCAAGTAGAGGGAGGATAAAATGAGAAAATAGCAGTAGTCGTGGATCTCTTAGAACGAAAGCCATGTTGACAGTTATCAAGAATATCAAATTCAGTGAAATACGATGTAATGCGGGATTGCATGATGAGTTCAAAGATTTTCGAAAATGATGAAAGTAATGAGATGGGTCGGTAATTGTTTGGAATATGAATGTCTCCTTTTTTGTGTATAGGGATAACAATCGACTTTTTTAAGACAGATGGGAATGTTCCTTGTTCTAAAGACATATTTATGATGTGGCAGAGGGGTTCGCTAATTAATTTGGCAGTCTTGACAATAATGGCACTTGGAATGTCATCAAACCCACATGAGTATTTAGGACTTATACCTTTTATAGTGTGTTCCACTTCAATTGGAGTTGTAGGTGAAACAAAAATTGAGTGATTTGTCTGGCATGATGAAATTGGGGAAGAACTTGGTGGCGGTAGATAACTTGACTCTTTAAAAAACGTATTGAACTCATCTGCTATTTGTTTAGGATTTGTTATTGTTTTGCCATTAATTGACAAAGTTATGTCTGTAGATGGTTTGAGAGAACTGGTTTCTGCTTTAATGATGCTCCAAGTAGTCTTAGACTTATTCTTTGAGTTTGAAATGATTTGGCTATGAAAGAGGCGTTTAGTGGCTTTTATTTTTCGTGAGTGAATCTTTTTTTTCACATTGTAAGCAGCTTTGAGTTCAGGAATGTTTGGGTTTCGTTTACAGGCTGAGTGCATATGGTGCAGATCTGCCGATGACAAACGGACCTCAGGCGTTACCCATTTTTTAGATTTGGGTTTGTTGTTAATTCTGTACTTAGTGAGAGGGAAGGCAACATTAAACAGTGCTACGTAACGCGAGTGGAAAGCACCAAAACAGTCATCTACATTTGTCTCTGTATATGATGAAGACCAAAGTTCCTCCTGTAGTAAGGAGACAAAATTATATACATTCTCATCAGAATAATTCCGTTGTATAATGTAGTTATTTTAACATTAGGAATAGCTAGGAGTTGAAGGGAGATAGCATGGTGGTCTGAAAGACCTGGTCTATAGTTTTGGTTTTAAGAGAGTTACCGTCAAGTGTAGTGAAAATATTGTCTAGGAGGGTTGAACTAGTGGGACTAATGCGGGTTGGTGTGGAAATGGTGCTAGATAAATTAAAGAAACCAATAATATCCTGAAGAAGAGTTCTTTCTTTGGATGGTTGCAGAAAGTCAATATTAAAATCGCCACATATTATCATCTCAGCCTTGGGATATAATTTAGTGAGACGTATGAGAAGTTTATCAAATTTACATACAAATGTAGCTACGTCACTAGATGGGGACCTATATACTGAAAGGATTATGAAACTCTTATTAGATACAATAAAAGTGATGCCTGTACACTCAAATGTCTTCTCGATACAATATTTGTGTATTTCAGGAATAGGAGAAACATTAAGGTGTGGTTTTGAAAGGACTGCGACACCGCCATATGGGGAATTACGACAGTAGATATTAGAATTTACGTAAGATGGTATGGCAAATGTTGTAGCCTCAATATCAGATAGCCAGTGCTCCGACATACAGAATATATCTGGAGAGTGCTCATTAAGAATAATTCAACCTCTTCGCACTTATTTTTTATCGATCTGACATTCAGGGATATAATGTGTAGGTAGTTCTGTTTAATAACGGAAGGGTTTACTTTTGGAATAAACTGAACACCTTTATTTAAGTTTTGTGAAGTGATATCTTGCCACTTATGTGAAGAAGTGTGAAGAGGCGGAGTGTTTAAGGCTAATGAGAGGTTTTTGTCATTAGTTTTTTTAACAGCCAGGGATAATGTCATTATGGCTTGGTATGTCAACTAGTCAACTATGCTTAGATTGGATTGATTGTATTTATAGGATTTTAAATGAAGAGTGAAGATCTGATAATTTTTGACGCTGTTTTGCTTCTTCCGATAATGATCAGTAAGAATTTCTATTAACTCTCTGGGGGACAGGGTTTTAGTCCACATCTGTCCCCACCCCCCTCCAGCAGAAAAGCATTTCTTTTGGCAATAGTAAGATTTATTCTCAAGGCCATCCCATCGTATGTAAAGCTGGGCTCCGACAACGTATGCGTGACAAGTCTTTACTTTTTTTACGTGTTATCCAATCACGCATCATTGTTATTGTGAATATTGTTTTTTGTGCCATGCAAGTACCAAACCCAACATACGGATGACATAAATAGCGGATCGACGACCATTCTGTAGATTTGCCACGTCATCGTCATTAGAAAATTTATTTAAAATTAATCACTTTATCAACTTCAAATGATAATTTTGTCTTTCAAACTTGCTCTATCTTAGCTAATTATCTTTGTTTTGACCTGTTTTTGATAAATTTATTTTTGGTGTTGAATGGCCTGAGTTACCTGATGGCGGAAAGGTTCATATAATTTTCCGAAGAAAAGTTTTTAAACGGTTACTATAGAAAACTATGATGAAATCTTCTAACTAAAAAACGAGAATAATTGGCCCAGTAAGAAAGTAGTACAATAAAGAGAATATACCACTGGAACAAACAGACAGAAAAATGTAAAAAATGGAAACAAATCGGTTACACGGTTTTTATTTAATAAAATATTAAAACCGAAAATGCTGTCTCCCGCAGTTCAGCTGGAACTCACTTAGTCCAAATTGTCTTCTGCAAAAAATTAGGAAAAATCTTTTACAATAAAATTTACTTATACTTTATTAAAAATGTACCTATAAGGGAAAAATTTTGGAAAAAAAAACATTTGCTTTCGAATACTAAAAAAATTTACCCCTTTTAAATTAAATACGAAAGTTTTTAAAATGCTTTGACTTGTTGCGTGGTTTGGGTAAAAAACATTAATATTGTAGCTTGTTTAAAGATTAATATTTGTAGCTTGTATTTCACCATAGTTTTGATGTAGGCCTCCCATTTTTGTATTGACTTGAAAATACAACTAGTGCAATGAAAAAAGAACACTAGTGGTGTACCCAGGATTCAATGGGGGGGGGGGGTAAAAATATCCCAAAAACAGGGACGGGGTCTGGTCCCAAAGCCCACCCCCCGGGGCGTTTTCAAATTTTTTCTGTATTTGACTTTTTCCAAACCCCTGTAAACACGTTGTGAGTCAATCATACCTAAAGTGCTATGCGGAATCATAAAATTTCCCCTTATGTGCGAAGTCTGATTTTTGTAATTTTAATTTATTTTTATGTAAAATACATAGTAGGATCCCCCCCTCCTTATTTTTTTTTCAATCGATCACACCGTTTTTTTTTTTTTGGGGGGATGGGGGGGGATTTAAACCCTATAACCCCCCCCCCTCCCCCCTTGGAACGCCACTGAAAAACATCTACCATACTCCTACACAAAAAAAAAAACAAATTTAAAAACAGGGTTATGGTTATGCCCAAAAGGGTTTGAGCCCCCTTTCCCAAATATAAACCTTTTCAATTTAAAAAAACTGATTAACCCCCTTTATTTATTCAGGTGTAATAACAAAGTTCGATATTATAAACGTATTTATTTTTTTAGTGCAAGGGCCACTGAATCTCAGTGTTTTGGGGGAAAGGGGAAGGTAAAAGATCACTTGGGATTGAATTTTACTGTGTTTTCAGAAAAAAAAAAGATCATTTACTTTATCTAATTTGTTTTTTAAAAATGCTTGGGCTCAATTTTGGTGTTTTGGTGGGGTGGTCGTTTTACATGGCCACACTTCTTGGTTTAAAAGTACCGAAAAAATTTCGGGAGAAAATTTGGTAAAAAGGGATGTCTGATGAAAGGGATATCGAAACCCACAATTTCAATTTGGCCAGCGTTTTGGCCGAACGGTTGAATTTCAACACAAAATAATACTCACATTCGAAACTAAAATGTTTTGCTTTGCCTATTCAATTTTTGCAACACACCCCCCCCCCCCCTCCCCCCCCCCCCCCCGCCACACACACAATCGCATGCAATTGGGGTCTTTGTCGGCCCGAAAGTAAACAGCACACCTGGACGTAATCAAAAAAACGCGTGGACACCCCTTCTCACCATGGGTCCTCCCGCTACGTCACTTTTGGGTTTGGGTTTTGGGTAAGAGTGAATATTATCCTATCAAAACCCTCCCTTTCAGAGTCTCAAACTCAAGTAAAACATTTAAAAATCGTTTCGATAAACAAAAGAGAGGGGTGAGCATCCATCAACGCGACATATGCCCTCATTTAAAACCCAATTAGAGTTAAAAACACTGTTTTCATTGTATTTTCACAAGTTTTTCTGTATTGGTTTTAATATACGTAAATATGAATCGTGGTCGTACCGTGGTTAGAAGGCTCCTTTCCCAAAGGGGAGAATCCAGGGTTCGATTTTTCCCCTGTAGCGATTTATTTAGACTTCTGATGGGATTCGGTCCATCAAATTCTTAGAAAAGTGTAAACGGTGACTTTGGGTTTGGGTCGTCCTAGCAACGATGCCCCCATAAAAATTATAAAGTTTTAACACCGGGAAGAAAGGTATAAAATGTGCCTTTGTGCGGTGATGTGAAATACCTAAAATGTTTTTTCTTTATACACACTTACATATTCAGTGGGTAACTACGGAGGGGGAATTTTTTCAGAGGGGGGCGAGGGGGGAGGCCAAAATTTATTGAAAAATTAATTACTTTTTTAGAATTAGTAAATGTTGTACTTTTTTTATTTTGCAATTTTTTTATATTTTTTAAAGGGTTTTTTTAAAAAAAAAATTGTCAAAAAATCCCTTTACACTTAGAATGAAAATTTTTTGCGGGGCTGGCGCTCGCACCCCTTCAAATGCCCCCCCCCCCCTCAGACCCCCCATTGTTCCCAAACGTTGCTCGTTACCCAGGAAAGAGGTATACCCCTAAATTTTTTTGGAGATCCCCTGACTATCACTGTACCAGTGTACCTACATACCCCCTTTTACTAGTTTTGCTGACCCTTTATCTTTTGGAGGATACAACAAGTTCCTCGCGAAAATGGTTTTTAACTATACCCAAAGTAGTAATAAAAATATACTGACAAGGTTGGTCAAAGGTTGACTGTTCGGGGGGGTCCGGGTTCTGAACCCTCCAAACCGGCAAACAACTAAGTTTTTTTTTAGGTTTGTTATCCTGATTTTTTTTTACTTAGTACCCCTACTGTTTTTATTGTAATATGTATGATACATTATATAATGCAGTGATGCAAAATTAAAACTTTTGCCTGACCGGGGGCTTCCCGAGTCTAGGTATATAGATTTGGGGGGTGGGGGTGATTGTGACCCAAATTGTGCTGGATTCAGAAACCCCCAAGTCGCGTCACATTTTACTGACAACTATTACACCTAGGGGGGGGGTTTCCCGATGACCAAATGGAAAAAATTTTTATGTTGATGGTCTAGCCCGTATTCGAATAAAAAACATTATCTTATTTCAAAGTTGCGAATGTTTTTTTATTTGCAATCCCTCATTCCATAGAAAAGGCATTCATAGAGACAAAAACTAAACATTAATTGAATTATTTTGGTTTTCCTTCATTTTGGTTGGGGTCGTAACACTAATACAAAAACATTATGTGAATGTAAAACCATCCACGGACGACACGTCATTTACGCCAGCTCGTGAATGGTGATATTTGATCTCAGTGGACCCTGGGCAAATTGTGGGGGCCTCTCGCGTCTCTCAAACCTTCCTGCAGTTTTAAAACAGATCCCACTGCCTCGTCGTAAAATATAGGCTCGCTATTGGGGGCAAAAAAAAAATATTTTTAGCGGAACTTTTGAGGCCCTCCTCCAACACGTCTTTTTCCCCCCAATCCCCTCACCTAGTCCGTTTATCTCCAAGATTATGCTTAACCTGTGACACCTTTAAACCCCCTTATTTAGCAACTTGGCATCGAGACGAAGGGAGGGACGTTAGGTTACGCGGGGGAAAAGGGGGGGACAGGCCTGGCTGGTCAGAACCATCCAAAAAAAATTTGGGGAGGGCCAGGGTTCCCCCACGTCGTGGTCGTCTCCGTCTGTGTCATACCGTCCGTTTTTGTCATTGTCGTCGCCGTGGGGAGGTAGTCAAAGGAAAGGGGGGAAGTTCCCCGACGACGAAGGCAAAGGCACAAAGAAAAAAACAAGAGACCTAAACTCACTAGGCCTGGGCCCCCAAATCCATGGTAACCGGTTGTAACCGACTTAAGTTTCGCGAGTATAAATGCGTTTTTTTCCAATTCTAAAATTTTAAAAAACCTTGACTCATACTCTCAAGTAACGTTTTTTGAAGAAACTGTCTACAAACAAAATTTTAAGAACATTTGTAAAAAGTGCATTTATGCTATGCACCTTCATAAAAATGGATTGGAAGATATGAAAAGATTTCTTCAAAAACCCAAACAAACTAATAAGTGAATTGTAGTTAAATGCATCGCCATAAGTTTCCATTATCAGAAAAAAGGTTTAAAAATTGTTCACTCGGGTTTCATTCGTCTACTTAACTAAAGGGTCTAAAAAGACTTATAAAAGATTTACAGAAGTGTTATCAATTGTGATAATACAAAAACGGCAAAGAGTGTGCTCGTTGGTCTTGTGTGTGGCTCGTTGGTTTTTTGTCGCGTATCTGTTCCCCAATGCAAAGGGCCCCGGGTTCGATTCCCGGGTAAAGTCAGAATTTTTTAACTTCTGTTTTGGGATTTTCACCCATCAGTTTTTTTAATCTAAGGATTTTTTGTAAAGGGTGATTGGGAGTTCCTACATCGAACCCCTAAAACATTTCAGAGTTTTCTAAACGGCCTTTTGATTCTGGCGTTGTTTTCGCGGGTGTTCGCACTGTCCATACCCCTTTGCTATATTTTCCTATTAAATATCGATCTTTGGTTAAATCGCTACTCGTCGATTGCGTGGGGCCTGCAGGGTGGGCTTGGTCGTTTTTAATTTTTAAGTCCCCCCTGAAATCAGTTATATAACTGAGTGGGTAATTTGGGGTTTGGGTATTTCTTTACGTTCATATTTATGCAACTTTGGGTAATCAAGAGAAGAAGGGGGGTAAAGGGATGACGCGGGGGGACAAGGGTGGCAGGGCCCGTGCTGGTCAGAACCACCCCAAAACATATGGGGAGGGCAGGGGGGCCCCCCGTCGTGGTCGTCTCCGTCTGTGTCATCATCCCCTCAGTGTTGTCTTTGTCGTCGCCGTCGGGGGTGGGAGACCCCCTAAAAAAAATTCACGGCTATTCATTGACCCTACCCTAAGATTTGAAGAGATACTGGACAGCGGGGAAAGGGGGATCGAGAAAAAAAAAAGACATCTACGAGGCACCGTTCCCTATTTTTCTCACCAAAAAGATATAAAGGGAAATTGAGGTAACGGGCTCTTAATAGGGGGCAAGAGGAACGTACCGGATTTTTTTGTCAATTTTTCAAACGTTTTTGCTTAATGCAGTTTTATTTTGACTTGGTGCTCCTTGCTTTAAAGGGGGCGATTTTGATTTTTAGAAAACATCTATATTTGGCCAAAACAAGAAGTACAAAATATAAAAAGTATTTATTATTTTTTTACTTCACAAATCATACTTCTCACTTCATTTTTCTTTCATTCATTTTTCATAATCCCGTAATAATTTTACTTTTGTTTAAAAGTAATTTGTATAAAAAAAATTAATTTTTTTTTTTTATTCAGGTCTTAAGCAACCTTTAAAGTAAAAGGGAGAGCTTTTTTTTAAAAAATAAAGTTGTACTACTACTTGAACACTTTCACAAAGACTCAAAAAAAAAACCTCGGGGACAAAAACCCGGGCACCCTGGGATGCACTGGGGCTCCTATCACACACTGAATTAACTTCATTTCCCAAAATCAACCCCCCCCCCCCCCGGCCGTAAAACAGAACAGACGGAGCACAATACTGAGATAACGAATGCTTCTCTGACAAGCAGGGCAGAATTAACAGGAACTAAAGTTTCAGTCTGGACGATACAAAAATGTTGAACACACGATATACGAACTAGTGGATGCTATCACGTAAAATGCTTTAATCAATGTCACTTTTAATGAAGGATTTGAAAGCTCACGTTTAAGCTCGAGAGTTCGCTATTTGAGCAAAACAGAGTCTGATTTGAACTTGAGTTTGACTGATCTGGCCAGACCAAGTGAGTTAATTACGCCCGATTTCAAAAAACCCAACAGCCCATCATCATCAAATATATAATACAGGATTGAAAACTAAGTTGCAAGATTAACCAGGGTCCCATACCACTGATTGCTATATTTCCTTATAAAAAATATCGATCTTTGGTTGGGTTATTGCTCACTTGTTCGTTGCTTTGGGGCCTACAGGGTTGGCTTGGTCGCTTTGATTTACGGGTCCCCCACTGAAAATCAGTCATAGACTGAGTGGGTAGGCTCTAAATAGGGACAAACACGGGTAACAGACGTACCTTTAGACAAACATTTTTGTATTAGTAAACCTAACATCCCGTCTTCATTTTCTCGCAGCATGGACGAAAGTCGACTGGTTCCTCAGACGATAGCCAGCCACAGGCACTTAGCCTGCGAGAAGGAACATCCGCAATACCTCATATTTACGTTAGAAAGTGAACAGCGAAAGTTTCATGCGGGGCAGAAGGGCCAAAAGAAGAATGTGGCCAACCAGTTAAAAATCATCAAAAGTCTCCTGTGTACCTTGCCAAGACTCCCTCCAAGACTCCAATTTTAAACACAGTTCAAAGCATAAATGTCTGCATCAGGGAAAAGTTTAGACTCCAGTCTTGCAATTGGTGTAGTTGAAAGAGTGAGAGAGACAGTCGACAGCGCTTCACCTCTTGAAGCTGGCAGCAGCAAAACACAGAGGTCCTCCCTGAGAAACGCTCAAGTGAGGTAAGTAGTAGCATTTAACACGACAATTGTACAAAATTAATATAAACGGTGATATTTTATGTATTTAATATCCCGTTTTTTTAACTGATAATCAATGGATGTCAATAATACTGTAGCTTACACTGCCAGCAGGCCTACTAAAAATAATAAATACAGCAGACCATTTTGAATAGTTTATGAATAAATATTTTTATAAACAAGCTAGTAGACCTAGCTTTCCAATTCAAAATCATGGCTTTGGTCTATGGATGATAAGGAGGACATAATTCGGCCCTACAGTTGTAATGGTTAGCCCCTTTTCAACAAGCTACTTTCCCTGACGTAGCACACAAAGCCACACTTTTCTTGGCCCCAAAATGTAATGTTATCTTATTACTGAGGGAATTGAACAACTACATGCTGCTGGTCTGCATGATATTGCGACTATGTGCGAATAAGGGCCAACAAATCGGAATAATCTAATATTTAAAACATTTCAAGACAGAAAATATTCCTAGGAAACCCAAAATGGGACCACTTTGTAAAATTTTATTACCTAGATCAAATGACAGCAAAGATTGCATTTAAACTGACACAAAACCTTGTGAAACCAGAGAGGTCATTAAAAAAGAGAGTTTTAATTGTGTACAGAACCTTTAAGGTGGGATTTCAGTTGTGGATGTGCGCGGCGAGGCGTGGATTCCGGTGGATTTAGACTATTATCGATTTCACTTGCGGATCGCACGGCGTGTCGTGGATCTGTTATCTGAGGATTTTCCCGCGTTTTATGAACCGGCAATTGCTTGCTAGGTTATGCTGCTTTACTAAGAGAGGACAAATCGGGAAATGGATAGACGAAAATTGTTGTGGCGACGAAACTTATTAAGCCTAGTATTACTTTTAACAAGGGGTGCTTCGCGCGCCCACCGCTCGCTTCGTTCGTTTTGGCCTTCGGCCCCCCAGATGACCCCCAACCGCCCGTAAAATTTTTCCCGGTTGATTTGTGTAATCGGTTCGTTTGTGTTCGGTTTTTTTCCGATCCAAATGGGTATAAACCCGCGTCTCTAGGTGCAACAATTGGTTGTTTGAACGATTGAGGGAGTCACCCTCTGGGATTATTTCTTCGAAGAGGATTTCTCGTAACGCTCTCTACTGACGACCCGCTTAATTTGCCACAATACCAAAAATGACCTGTAGTGCTAAAAATGTCTTCCATCTCTCTGTTATGAACAGTCATAATTACTAATCAGTAGATGGTTGAAATATACTCGTCAAGCTTGAAATAATTTCTCCTTGTAAACAGACATACCTTGGACGCTGTCAAGCAGAATAATGATCAACCAAAAGGAAACATTCAATCCTTTTGTCCGGGAAAGACGGTCCCGAACAAGCTTAAACAAAGGAAATGTTTCCAGGAGTGTTCTTATCACAGGAAGGGCCCTGAAACACCTTGGGCCTAAGCCGATGGACCACGATGAGTATCCTTTACCAATCCTTTGGGACAATTTAAGATACAATTTAGGTACAATGACCCATTATTGGGAAAACCGTTTTAATTATTTTTCTTGAATCAACGTTGAAGGTTTTAGCGTGCAGTCAGAGCGGTAGGCTCGGGGCAGTCACACCCACCATGCCATAGGACGAAGACGTGAGAAAAAAGGGCGCTTCAACCGGTTAGGTTCCGTATTGCCCGCCAGTGATATTGTATTTTGAGATGAGTTAGTGGTGTTTATAATTTTGATTGGATATTGCTGCGCTCATATTTATATTATATGATTCCCTGGTAACGAGAAAAACAACTGGGTTTTAATTTTGTTTTTATTATAAGTGTTTTTTAACTTGTTATTAATATTTTGGTGATAGGATATTGATTGGATATTGCTTAACGTCTCATATTAATGCAACTTGGCTAAACCGGGCGAAGGAGGGACGTGTTAGGGGTGCCGCGGGGGGACAAGGCGTGGACAGGCCTGTGCTGGTCAGAACCAGCCACAAGCATATTGGGAGGGCAGGGGTTCCCCCACGTCGTGGTCGTCTCCGTCTGTGTCATCATACGACCGTGTTGTCATTGTCGTCGCTGTTTGGCAGGTAGGGAGGGGGAAAGTTCCCCGACGACGACCCAGGTGTTCTATTTGTGCACAAAGACAAAACTTGTCACAAGGATCCATTTGAGTTATAAAACATCAAATTCATTAAGAATTAATGTAGAAATATTTACTACAACGGATTAACCAAGAGGTGGGTGAAGTTTTAGTGAAATTTTGCAAATGCTGCCTTTTCCTCGTCGGTCGATTGCCTGGATCTCAACTCTGTGTGGTACGTTCTGCACTGCTCATGTTTGAGAAAGAGAGCACAGATCTTAATTTCTAGCTAGAAACTACAGTCTCTTATTGTGTGAAACATGGAAAAGATAAACATAATAATAAAATAATAATAATAAAATAATAAAATAATAATAATAAAATGATTTTTCGTTAACCACAAATATGATGAAATTATTTAACTGACTCGATATCTCATTACTGGTATAAAACAACCACAATTCCAATCAAACACTGCCAAATCACACTCCACTTCGCTGGCTTTGATACGCGGTCGGAATCATACCCCGAAGCCTGGTATGTCCTCTAATCAATCACTTATAAAACCGTCATCTCGAAAAACCGAAAGACGTCGTTGCCTCGATCTGATCGACTGTCCAGCCCAAGCCTTGTTCCTTCCACAGCTCTGCAAAAATTAGATTCCACCCCCTCGTAGTTCTTCAGGTTCTGAGAATTCCAATAAAATCTAGTGTTTGTTGCAAGTGAACTTAAACCTTCTCCGCATCCCAACCCCGAGTGGACTTAGGACCTTTCGATTGAAAACAAAGATACCTTGCAACGTACTTTAAACCCCACTCCACCTGCATCTACTGCGTAGCTCGTTCTCCGAACACAGATAACATCAGTAAATCTAGGCCGCTAGTTCATCCATGCAGAAAATATCCAGACTATCCGTCGACACATAGGCTTAGCTTCCCGACATTTCATTATATTACTGCAGACTTTTGTCGCTCCTCTGCCTCAGCTCTTTTCATACTGTTTAGAGGAATCGACTTTTTTCTATGCCCCTGGCCTTGTGGACTGTTTCAGAACACGAAAACAACATCTCGAAGTTTCCATTACCTTGAACTCTCTACGGTCGGCCCAAAGTGAACAATGATCAATGTTATGATTTGAAATTACTCAAGTATAATTAAATTCATTTATCCAGTAGAAAATTCATTATTACCTTAATTAATCTTACTTCAATTAACTACGTATGCAAATATTAACGTATGCAAATATTGATATGCAAATATATAAAAATTCAAAGATTTAGGGCGGGAGGACGTCCTAGACTGACAGCTGCTTAACAAAGGAAGTGATGCTATTAAAAGCTATTGCAAATAAAATTACACTTAACACAGAGAGAGCCCTGTGGTACACCGTTTTCTTGTGTAAAAGTCCTCGATAAAATGTTGCCTTTGATAACCTTATAAGTTCTGTTGGTTAAAAATGTTGCTATAAAAATTGGCATATTACCTTTTTTCCCCAGGCATGTAAAGTTTTTAAAATTCCCTATCTCCATGTGGTGGATTGGATATTGCATCACGTGTGGTGTCATAGGCCTTTTCCAAATCGAAAAAGATGGCAACCGCATGTTGTTTATTTGAAAAAGCATCACTTGTATATCCCTCCAATCTGACGAGATGGTCCATTACTGAACGACCCCGCCGGAAACCCGATTGTTCTGGAGTCAGTAGATTCTGGCTTTCCAATAACCACATCAGTCGTTTGTTTATCTTTATTTCCAACAATTTGCATAAGCAGCTTGTTAGAGATATTGGGCGATAATTTGATGGTTATTCTTTGCTTTTGCCGGATTTAAGGATAGGGATTGTGATTGCTTCTCTCCACGATTCAGGAAAAGTTTCCTCTTACCAGATGCTATTAAACATATTAAGGATATATTTGAGGGAACATGGAGGCAAGTGCTTTATCATCGCATTGTGGATGTAATCTGGGCCAGGTGCTTCAATTTTTTAATTGTTTTAGTGAGGACAGAAATTCCCAATCTGAAAAGGGAAGGTTATACGTTTCTTTACCCAATGAGGAGAATTGTAAATCGATTCTTTCTGCTTGTAACTTCAAGCAACGGAATTGTTTGGTGTAATTGTCCGAGCTAGATACGCTGGCGTAATATTCGCCAAATGCGTCTGCAATATCATGCTGTGTGGTAAATAATCGAGAATTAATTAGTTGTCCAGAGGAGCTACTGTAGGTATTCCTGCCTTAAATCTTTTAAATCTTACTCCAGACTTTTGCTGCTGGAGTACGGTGAGTTATAGAAGATACGTATTTTCCCATGATCTTTTACGTGATGCCTTTGATACGAATCTTGCTTTTGTTCTCAGTTGTCTAAATATTTCTTAAATTTTCTTGGGTTGGAAATTTACTTAATTTCGTTAGCGCCTTTCTCCGGCTTTTAAATGCCTCCTTACCTTCGTCGTTCCACCAGGGAACTGGAACTCTTCTTGGGTGAATCGATGTTTGAGGAATTGTGGATTTGGCGGCTGAGATCATAGACTCTGTGACATGCTTCCTACTCCCTAGACGACCCGGTGCAAGCATCATCCCAACAGCCAGTGATGAGGAACATGAGGTAGCCAAGAAGAACTCGGT
>JAMZAV010007705.1:0-28559 GCA_024449915.1 Sweltsa coloradensis | reverse complement strand
AATTTAAAATTTAAAAGAGGTATACTTGGGATAAACCGTAAATTTCTTTTAAAAGTAAAGGGTAATTTTTCAAAACCTTTTTTTTTTTTTTTTTTTTTTTTTTTTTTTTTTTTTCCCAAATGTGGAATTATCCCAAAGATTAAAACTACATCTAAAGAGGTAAACAAAGGGTGCCCCAAAAGAACATTATGTTTGGATTTTTTTTAAACCTGGAAATTGCTTGGGAAAGAATATGATACTTTAAAAGGGGCGAATTGGGGCGATTTTCGTTTTCGTGTGTAATGTACAGCCGGGGTCATAATAAATAAAGAGGTCTGAAAGATACCTCTTTCACCGAATTCGTGGTAAACTCTTGGTGCCATTTTTTATATCGCCCTGGAACTGCATTTTCAACATAAATAAGAAACAGGGCTGCAAATGTCAAAGGAAAATTCTCATTCCCCAGAGAAACTATCAAGTAGTAAAAATATAATAGGGAAGGTAAAGAGGCTTTAATATCGATCCCTTGGCCTGGGATACATTAAGACTATCCCTTTAGTCTTTTTTTTGCCTTAGTTTCTAATAATTCGAATAATTCTATTTTGGCTGTCAAGTCTTATTTGAAAACCCCTAAATTTTTTTTTATGCTTTTTTTTTGAAAAAAATTGTATTTCACTTCTGACTCCCTTTCAGATTTTGACTATTTTGTTGCCCCAAGAGTTTTAAACCCTCCTAAAAAATATTAAAAACATAAAATAGTCTAGGGGGCTTCCATCGACAAATGCATTTCACAGGGCGATTAAATAAGGCCCCAAAGATTTGACCACGAGATGTCGGGAAAGAGGTATTTTTCAGACCTCTTGATTTTTATTGACCCCCGGGTGTACACTACACAATTTAACGAAACCTTGAAAGTGAAACGAAACACAAAATCGTTTTCAGTTTTTTTTCTTACACACGGGTTTAATTAAAAAATGTATAATCACAATTAATTTAGGGGGGACCAAACAGTAGGGCATTTAAGCAAGGCTTTTATTATTATGTTTTAATCAGTTCTTTTGACGTCTTTTACGGGTACTAGTTATGAAAATTCACTAGAGCATTGGCCAAAATTGCAATTTAAATTAATTGGTCTTGAAAGGGGTAAGGACTACACTGAATTGGGGGAATGCGTGGGGATTCTCTCGTACATCAGTTTTTTGATTTCCCCGGCAAGCTGGGTGCATTCCTAATGGTATTGCCATGTTTTAGTGTCGGCCGCTCATGAATAAATTTCCTATAATGTCTAATTTGGGCTACCCTAAACCAAAAAAATAAATTTAAAATTTTTGTCAAGTCAGATGATCATAAATGATAAATATTATGTTTTTTTTAAAAAACTATTTTTTGGGAAAATTTTCATTGTCCCGATAGATTCCCCTTTTATGCCTTGCCTTGTCCCTATAAGATTTTGACGAGGTTCCCCCTTGGAATTGAATAAATGATTGCTGTTTAGGTTTTGGGCCCCAAAAATTTAATGTAAGTTGACATTGGCAAAATTGTGAAGGCACACTTTGTATTCTTTTTTTTCGTGGGAAATTTAATATACCCGGGGCAAACCCAAGGCATTGTCATTTTCCTAAAGATTTTCTACCGGTTTGCCACGAGGGTTTATTTTGGTTGGGGTTTTATTGGCTTCATTTGATTGAACGGTTAACCAAAGTCATTTACTACAAAATATATTTTAAAATTTTTATTCACGGGTATTAAGCCTGGTGTTTAAAATCACAATACAAATAAGCAATAGGGAATACCCTTTGGGTCTAAAAATTAACTTTTTTCTTTTTTTATTTTTTAAAAGAACACATTTAAATAAACTTCACAAAGAAAGTTTTTTTAAAAAAAAAAATCATCCGGGTTATACGAGGGTACAAAGTTATGGGGTTTTAAACCCCCCGCGAAAACGCTCTTTTCTTGGTTCAACTGCGTTACGTAGCTTGCAGGAGTCATCGTTGAGTTTGTAAAAATACTACAAAAAAAAAACAAAAAAGCTGACGAGCGGCCGTGCGCGGCAGCGAACCCTAGAGGAAACCCCAGTGGACCGTGCTCATCAAAATCGGACTTTTTTTTGAAAACAACAAAACGATGACAAAGAGACGACCATGGTTTTTGACAGTGGTCACCCGCCCTGATAGAAAGCGTTTTTTTCCTTTGGGGGAAAGACCCACTGGTTATTTCTCTATGGTACAGCATTAAAGGGCTGCGTAGGCTAGGCCCTACGCCCTAGGTTGGAAACCAAAATTCTTAAAATGTCCATTTGGACCCCCCTAGAAACCCTAGCCTAGGTAGGGTTTGGCCAGGCATTTCCTGTACCCTTAGCCAAGTTTTTTAGGTTGATGATGTGTATCATTTATTTTATGATGTTTGGGGGGTTTTAGATTTTTTTTAAAAATTGGCCCCTAGACCTGGGGTAGGATAGGCCTACCTCGGCCCTAGGTCCAAAGGGGTAGGTTACCAAGAGGGAAAAGGCTCCCACTTAAAAACACCGGAGAAGTCTTTTTATAACTGCCAAAAGAACCAAAACGACAAACAAGGCAAAAAAATTTTTCAAAGCGCAGCACGAAATGTTTTGAGGGGGAGCCCCCTCACAAATTCACTCTACTTTTGTAAACCACTTGATGCAAGAAAATATTTTTGGGTCTACTAGCTTTTTAAATTTCACAATAAATTTTCCCTATAAGCTTCTTTTAGGCCCCGGCCAAATATTCCGCAGCAAAATTTCCCTTTGGGATTAAAGTCTAGGGCCTAAACGTAAAGGCGTTTTCTCGCATGGGAGAATGTCAAAATTAAAAATTTTTTGGAATATTTCCCCCGCGAGAAAATGAGTTATATAGGTCCTAGGTTATAATAATCCCGGGAAAATTAAAACTCCGAAAAAAAAAAGGGACTAGATACCCCCAATTAAATAATTTACTTACATGAAAGTGGTACCCCTTTCAAACGGTAAAGTGAATTTGCAGCGGTGGGCTAGAGGCCCTACGACTCCTTTGACATATTCTCGTCTTGTTGCTTTTAAACCATTATTTTCCCCTGTTTATTTTTTTTGGCACAAAATTAAATACTTTCCCCGGTTTTTCTAGAGGGGTTTTTAAAAACCATGGGGACCTTACCCCTTTTTTTTAAAAGCGCCATTTCTTTTAAATTCGTAAAAAAGGATCATTGAGAAATGACAGGGGCGAGTGACGGCAACTGCTGCTGGGTGCTTAGCCCAATATATCGGGGGGACAGAGCGCGCGCTATCCCTCCGTTGCAGCGGTTGAAGCCGAGCGGGGAACAAGAGAGTGAGAGAGAGAGAAGATTCTCGGAAGTGGGTGGTGGCAAGAAGAGCGTATACCATTTGAACGTACAGTTTTTTCGCTATAGAAGTAGTGAATCCTCGTTATTTTTGAAAATTTTGGGTTTTCTTAAAAGTATTATGCATTTTATTCCATGGGAAACAATCAAAAAAGTTTTTTTTTAAATTTATTTTAACCATATTCGTGAAATTTTTTTTTATTTTATTTTTTTTATTTATTTTTTTATTTATTTATTTTATTGGCGGAAATATCCCAGTTTTTCAACATCTCACATCATCATCATATTTCTGTAGCCTACTATATATTTTTATTTAGGGAAGGAAATTTTTTTTCAAAAAGGGGGTATTCCCCCTTCCCCCCAAATAAAAAAAATATTTTCTTTTTGACAAAACTAGTTAAATTTTAAACAGAACAAATGTTTTGGTCCACGTTTCCCGTAAATTTTCCCTTTCGTTTTTTTTCGATCTAGACGTCCGGAAATCTCACATAAGAAATAACAAGGGGAAAGACCTTTTAGCCCGGGACCCTTTGAGGATTTTGGTATAAAATTGGCCCTCTTGACGTAGGATACTCGCTACGTTTCTCTGTAAAACATTACGTAAATTTTGCATGTGGTTTGGTAAAAAAAAGCTTTTTACCAAGAGAAGGTGTAATTCGGAACGCAATTTTGCGTGTTTGAGTGTATTTATTTGTGCAAGTTCTAAATGCACATTGTAGATTGGTAATGTTGAGTAAAAGTATAGTCTATGTGAAAAAAAAAATAAACAGGTTGAAGCGGAAATTCCAAAACTCAAATTTTTTCAAATTTCAGAATAAAAAACTTTTAAACATCTTGTTTTCATGGTAAAAAAAAAATAATTTGAAACAGTGTCTTTTAGTTTTTTAACCCATTGGCTCTATTAAAAAAAAAAAAAACTATCAAAAACCCAAGATGACAATTATTTTTGGAACCCTTTCAAATGGGTTCAGGGGGAAAAGGTGAATAAGTAGTGAAGATTTTATAGAACGAATTTTTTAACACTTTAAAATGTTAAATTTAAATTAAAATTTTTATTTTTGTAAAGGGCCATTGCAAGTGAGGGTTTTTTGTTGAGGGGAAAAGGGGGGGGGGGGGAGAGGGGGGACATCAGATGTCACCATTTTCAAAATCCTTGTTATTGTTTGGCTGTAGTGTGGGATAAAAATAATGTAGAACGAATATTGGCCTGCAATTTTTTTAAGGAAAAAAAGGCCCATGTTTCCATCCAAATATACAATTTTTTTTGAAAAAAAGTTCAAAAATAATTATGATATGAATATTTAAAAAGATATTTTTCACTATAGTGACTATAAAAAAATAAAACCCAAAAATCACTTTATACATTATACTGATTTTTTTTTATATAAAAAAACCGAATCGCCTTCAAAAGCATTAATACCAGAAGTAAAGGCTATTTTCGTGGGTGACTGTATGCCCTAGCACCAACGAAATTTTGTTTATGACAGGCCCTGGCTTTTTCAGGTCTATATTCACTTGAAATATATTTTGGAAAAAACCCCAATAAAATCTGAAGTAAAATAGTGTCCTACATTCAAAAAAAAATTTAGTAAAATATTTGCACGGGGAAAGAAAAAACCCTTGTTTTTTCAGCTCTTTTCTGTATCTTTGCATATATCAAACCAGCGCCGGCCCCATGTTTGCCACCCCCCTCGTTTTTAGAACTGTCCGGAGGTGGGTTCACAATATTGCCGCGCTTCCTCTACCGAAGGGTATAGATGGTCTAAAAGGGGTGTTTTGACCCCCCGCCCACGGTGGTAAATATCTACCATTTTTATCTAATAGCGGGCGCCTTGGGGCTGCGTAGGCTTCGGTCAGCAGTCGACGTCACCTACTTTTTGTGTTTCTTTTGGCGGGAAGCCGATTTAAATTTCAGCGTAAAAATTTAGAAAAGTATTAACCTTTGCAAAAAAAAATTTATGTTTTTTTTTTTAGATGTTTCTTTAACATATTCGATTTCGGAATGAAGGCTAGTTCCCTATTACTGTTGTTGCTTTCACAATGTCTCATGACTAAACATTTTTCTAAAAATAAATCCCTTAAACAAATATTATTTTTTTCCAACTTTTTTTAAAGTACTGAAAAGCTAAGTTTAAAGCCATAAAAGTTCCCAAATTTTTTTCTAATATAATATAATATGATGCCTTTGTAATTGATCGCTCTTACAGTAAAAAGGCCCGGAGGACATTAAGAGAAAAATCACAACCCCAAGGGTGTATGTAGTGGGAAAAGGTAATAAATTACAGTAAATAAGTTTATTTGGATAATGTAAAACAGCTGCATCACTTTAAAAAAAAAATAAAGTGTTCCTGCAAAAGTTGTAAATTTTACCGCACTGATATTTTTAGGGGTTTAGTTTTTGTTTATTCAATTTTTTAACAAGTTAATTGAGAAAAAAAAGTTTCATTACTTGCTTTCTTTGGAAAAAACAAGCGCAGTAAGTTTTTGTCACTTGGAACATTTTGGGGAAAGGATGGCGCGGAAGGCACGCAAGAGGTCACAAGCGACCTTTGTTTCTTTTTTTTATAATAGCAAAAAAACCAAAAAGCGCAGTCTGACCAGTATAGCTGGGGAATGAATTGTTAGGGCCCATTCGTTTTTGAAGATTACTCGTTTTGGTTTATTTTCGTTTGAAGAAATGTGATGATTTATTTTTTTTCAAAAATAAAAAATTTTCAATGAGCTTTGCAGGTTTCATTGCACCAATGTACAAAAGTTTACCAAACATTACACTGATGCTTTTCTATACTAATGAGAAAAGAAAGTACATTTGAAATATTTGGAATTTTATTTTATTTTTGCTTTTTGCTTAGTAATCCTGTCAAATAAGAATTTTTGAAGGAAAAAAATTGTGATGTCGCTGAATTTTTGAAGATACCTTCCTTATATAATACTTATCATCATACTAAAACTCCCCTACAATCGGACTGGAGCTTCGGCCGCCATATTGGAAAATGGCGGCCAAAAAGTGTTGGTTATCGAATATCTCCAAATTGGTTGGAGATAGACAAAATATTGCAATGAAAAAATATTTCCCATTCAATTTCCTACAAAAAGGTGTCTTCTATAGTTTTGGTAGGGGCAAAGGTTACGTCACAAAATCGTGGTTTATATGTTGCTTATTGGAGTAGGCCTACCAGCTGATATCCTAATTATCACGCCCAGCATCAAACAATGCCCGGCAAATCCGTAAGAAATAGATTTAAATACAAAAGGACTTAAGTATGGTGTTCATGAAAGCTTTCATTAGTATTTTAAAAAAATCAGGTCTGCAAAATCAGATTTTGCATTTACCCGAATTTGGGTTTTTCCTTTGTTGGCATTTCCTCAGGAATGCCATATTTGACTGTCATTATTAAGCACTAAATAGCATTGGAGGAAAAATTATTTCTGTACATTGCAATGACTTAAATAATGATCCGATTACAACCAAAGTCTATCATTGCAATGTACATAGAAATAATTTTTCCTCCAATGCTATTTAGTGCTTAATAATGGACAGTCAAATATGGCATTTTGAGGAAAATGCCAACAAAGGAAAAACCCAAATTCCGGGTAAATGGAAAATCTGATTTCGCAGACTTGATTTTTTAAAATTCTAATGGAAGCTTTCATGAAACACCGTACAAAAGTGCATTTGTGTTTATATCGATTTCTCACGGATTTGCCGGGCATTGTTGATGATGGACGTGAAAATTAGGAAAATCAGCTGGTACTCCAATAAGCAACATATAAACCACGATTTTTTGACGTTACCTTTGCCCCTACTAAAACTATAGAAGACACCTTTTTTGTAGGAAATTGAATGGGAAATACTTTTTCCATTGCAATATTTTGTCTATCTCCAACCAATTTAGAAGAGATATTCGATAACCAACACTTTTTGGGGGCACCGCCATTTTCCAATATGGCGGCCGAAGCTCCAGTCCGATCGTAGGGGAGTTTTATTATGTTAATAATTATTATATAAGGAAGGTCTCTGCAAAAATTCAGCGACATCACAATTATTTCCTCTAAACGGCAATATAAGATCTTATTTGACAGGATTAGGCCTATAGCTTTTATTAGCAGGTTGTTAGACGAGGGAGCGAGGACTACAATTATTCAACTCAAATGGCGCTTATTCTGTTCTTCTGCATGTGTGTGTGTGTGTGTGTGTGTGTGTGTGTGTGTGTGTGGGTGCGTGTGTGTGTGTGTGTGCGCGCGCATCGAAAATCAGCCGAATAGATTGCGCAGAAATTTTAAACAGACATCCGGTACGAGTTAAATGAGAACTGCTAACAAAATCCGTTAGATCCATTGCGATTTAAACCTACATGAAATAACAAATTGAAAAATTTTGAAACAATATTTTTTGTTTGCTATTTGTCAGGCTGTGAAAATGTGCCCAAGGTCTCGTGCTCTTGCACGCTCGAGGTACACCCAAATTCCGCTCGGAGATTTTAGTCAACCTTGCAATCCTTACACAAATTTCGTACTGGCTATGTTTTCCATAGTATTGTCATAGATGATAGACTATACTGCTTATATGCACTTCAAAACATGTTTAATAATTTTTAAAATACAGTCCACGAATTTCAAAACTTTCCCGACCAGGGCCCCGATTCATGTACATTTATCCCGGGTATAAGTGGTATAAGGACGGTATAATGCAGGACATTGGCGGGATAAGGCCTGGTTAAGTCTGAGCAACTCTCATCCAATCAGAAATTTCAATCCAACAACAAGTACAACAAATGTTTTTTCCACTGCATTCCACAGCCATGTAAATCAGCAGATTTGCAAAAAAACACTAAAAATTTGCTCCATTTTTTTTTTTTACATTTTTTTTTATTTACAGAAGATTTCGTGAGATTTATTAAAAAAAAAGAAAAGGCGTATTATTGCCGTAAATTTTGGAATAGCCTAGGACTATCATACTATTGTTCATCTGCATAAGGCTTTTAGTAATCAAACTAGTTATTTGTGCGGGATGTGTGTCAAAACAAGGTCGTGCAGGCCTAGGGTTGCCTAGGAGAGGACAAGGGCTTGTCAAACGTGTTATGTTCGTATTAATTTTATCTAGTCCTATAGCTTATCGAACTTTGGGCCTACACTGTTGTATTATGAATAATTTTCTACATCTGGGCCTAGGCCCGAGACGGTTTCTGATTTGTTTTATGAGAGTAATGAAAACTTTTCTCGTTTTACACATAGACGCAAATTTAAAATGTCCGCCATCTGTTTACATTTTTTTCTTATCCGTGCGAGGCGGGATAAGTCTTCATGAATTGGATTCGGAGTTTATACCGCACTTATACCACCTAACTCTGCTTATACCGGGGATAAAAATGTACAGGGAATCGGGGCCCAGGGTTTAAACCCAGGTCTCCCACATTTCGGGTATAAGGCGCCTTATCCAACTAGACTAGGAAAACGTCAAAATCGTTGTTAGACGAGTGAGCGAGTCATGTGTTGAGTTACCCGGGAACATTTGAATTTAAGTTTGATAATTGTATTGGTATAAAGAGTTTTTAAGTTTAGTTCGTATAAGGGCGCGTCAATTGTAAGGCCATAATGGGCCACTCTAGCCTATGATAGGGTAGGGAGGCCTTAGGTAGGGGGAAGAAAGGGAATGTTACCGGGTAGTACTCGACACATGGCTTACTCACTCATCTATCAACGACTTTGGCGTTTTCCTTGTTTAATTTCTTTTTTACTGATAACTACTTTTTCCTTCACCTGCCTTTGGTGAAGATTCCTTTCCCACATTAGGAGATCCTAGTGCAATATTTTGTTTTTCTATACAAAGTTTTAATTTTTCGATTTGGATAGTCGGGAAACACTCCCGTAGGTGGAATTGCATTAAATATTACAAAGTTTTTTAAAATTAATAATTGTATAATTTTTTCTACTAGATAGCAAGAAAGGAGAATGGCTAAAAAAGCACGTCACTCCCAATGGGGAAAAAAATATTTTTTTCTTTCCTTGTTCATATAAAACAAAATGAATAATATAGTTAATAAAGAAACCGCAAAACAGAAAACATGTCATGGTTCTGGTTTGGCAGGATGTTTTTGCCTGTGCCATATAATGTGTATCATATCGAATCGAACCGTTGATGATTAAAAGTTCGGATATCGAATACGAATTTTGAATTCTTTTAAACCAAATAATACAACATACATATCATAGTCATACATGGGCCCCTACATATCGTATTTACTCGATTGTAGGTCAGACAAAAATTGAAAGGTATAACATGCAAAATTTTGTGAACTGTTTTAATCGATTTTCAATAGATACGGGAAATGGTTTTTCTAAACTTGATGTAATGTACAAAATGCCGTAAAGTTTCATAGCCGTAGCCAGATTGCAACAGTCAAAGAAACAATTGGCAAACATAGGGGTACACTATGGTGGTGGTGGGAGGGGTCAAATCTACTATTCATAATTTGAATACTAACTATTCAAAATTGAAATAACTCTAATAAATAGACAAGTCTGTGGGATTCAAAAGGCACATTCCTTAATTTCAATTTCAAACATTTTTGTAAAACTATCATTTATGTACTTGATTTTTTTAGAAATTCGGGAATTTAAATTTAAATTGCCCAGATTTTTTCAAGTTTTCGTACTGCATCCCAATGTTTAATTAAATCAACATATTTGTTAATTTTGTAAGTCATCATCAGTGGCCATTGCTTGCCTTGATGGCGTCTGCGCCAACATTGGTTGGCTGGTTTGCTTAAATTAAAAGTTCCCCACTGACAATCATTTCATGTGCTAAATGGGTAGACTTAAAATACTAATTTTATTTATTTTAACTATGGTGCCCAAGAAAAAGTGGCAAACCCACCCTCTCACCTTTTTGGAAAAGGTTTGCAAATTAAATTCATTTGTAGAGTAATCAGTTAAAATGGAAGTTTCACAAATTAAAAATCATGATTTCAATTTTAAATTTTTTCTCTACTTCTTGGCTATGTCTTGCAATAAAATATATTGTTTGTAGGATAATTCTTTGCAAAAAAGGGGATATCAATTGAAAGTTTCTCATTAACCACTAGGTTTGTTCGGCTGCAATCATTTTAAAAACCTGAATGAGTTTACTTTCCCGCCACCTAGCCGCTTACTCCTTTGATACCAATAACAAAACTACAACTAATTTTCAATTGAAAATGCTCGGCATCCGTGACTGTGGCACCATGCGACTCACAAAAAGTACTTTGAAATTAACCTTTAACCCTAAACTCCAAAAACTTTTCAAAGTTCTATTCTTTCTTTAAAATGTAGTTTTAAGTTTTTAAAAGGGGATAATACAAAAGAACAAGTTTTTTTCAAACACAATTTAATAAAATGTAAATATTTCAGAAATTCACAAACTTACCAATATGTAATACTAATTGGGGAAACTTCAAACTACTAATAATTATAATGGTATTTCCTATTTATGTGGCAAATGAAACAATTTAGCATCATCGACACAAAATGAAAATATTCAGTGCACATAAATTCTACCAAAATTTTGACAAATAAGTTCAAAAACTATTTTCTACATTCTATTCGTTCAACATATTATTATGTAGTTGTCGGAGAAGCTTACGGGCCCCTAACTTCCTATCCCTGTTAATGATGAAGTGGCTCTGTATGATACCCGTTTTCTCCTTTTGCAGGATCTAAAGCGTGGCACATGAGGCTAACGTTTGCAAGCTTCCCGGCTACCCAACCTCCACCGGTGTAAACTATGCGGCAAAGTCGTTACACACATTCGCAAACCACTATCACGTACACTTCCCGGGCCGGTTTCGAGTGCCCATTGTGTCGGGCGACGTACACTCGTAGCGACAACCTTCGAACACACTGTAGATTCAAACACCCCAACTTTAATCCCGACACAAGAAAGTTCGAGGCTCCCGCGGAGGGTGCCAACAATAAGCCAACCCTTTGAATAGTCCGACAATTCGCGTGATCTGTTTTTTGCCACATTCTGTATAGGGGGGGGAAAATTTAAAATGTTTATAGATCCCATGGCGTTGAAATTAAATACAGGGGGGGTTTTATTTTTAAAAAAATTAAATTTTTTTAAAAAAAAAATAAACACTTTGAATTTTTTTATTTGGTGTAGGCCTATAACATTAAACTGTTGATACCTTTATAATTTTTGTTTTAGAAATATATGCTTTAAAAAATTTTTCGTATGATTTTTTAGGGGCCCTTGGGCTACATTAAAAATATATGTTAAACTTGTTTAGAAGGTATATCCCCCCTCTAAAATCGGTATAATGCTCATTCAAAACTTTGGGAATATAGGTTTGTATTTTTGTTGAAACTTTTTTTTGAATTCTGTTTTAAGTCTTTACTGTGGACATGTCTTTTAAAGTCCAAATTTTTCTGACACTGGCTCTCGGGATTTAAATGTTTATTCATATTTGACAAGGTACGTTAACTCTTCTTCCATGCGCTTTCATAACGGTTCTGATATTAAAGCAGGCTTTTAAACCCAGTAATAAAAGGGAGGTACTTGGGATGAACCTGCTAGTTGTTATTTTAACTATACTTACTTGTAACATTATTTTACACAATTTAATTTGCTTGTTGCAAATACACTTGGTTATGGACGCAGTTCTACCTATTTCAGAATGATATTACCGCACTTATAATTATTATCTTTTTTTATTTTAAAGGTTTTAAATTAAAATGGGAAAAATTTCACCAAGTTATTGCCAATTGGTGTAAAAATGAAAAAGAAATTGGGGAAAAAATAAAACACTTTTAAATTTTTTTTTTCAATTAAATTTAATAAATATTTTTTAACGGTGGCCCAAAGGGTTTAACGTTTTTATTTTATTTTCGTAAGGCGTACGTCAAAAATTTTGGGTTAAAAAAGGAGGTTTTTGCCTTTGTTACAATTACAAACTGAAAATGGGCCTTTGGTTTTTCTATAAACAAAACCTCACAATTTTTTGGTTTAAAAAATATACTTTTTTTGGGCCTAACCTTTTGGATTAAAATTTAGGGTTTTGGGATTAACCGTTTTCTTTCCGGTTTTTCCGCTTTTTTCAATTAACCCAGGTTATATAAATTTTATCTAAAATAAAAAAATTTAATTTTATTCAAAATATGAAAGGTACCTTAAATTTTTACCCCGGAAAAGGTGATAAAAAAGGGGAAGGGGAAAAAATCCAATTTTATGAAAAATTAAAATTGCCCAAAAAAAAATTTGTTAAAATTAAAAGTTTTTTTAAAATTTTCTTTTGGAGGCCCACCGTGGGAAAGTATTTTATTTCCCCTGCCATCCAAATCTGGTCGGAACCCCTGGCCTGGATTTTTAATTTTAAAATTTTAAGTTTTGGTCTAAATTAACCCTGATTTTGCAAATTCATTTTTTGGACCCAGGGCCTTGAAAAATCCTATGAGTAAGGGTTTTTTTTTTTCCCAAATAGGGGAAAACCCCATTTTTTTAAAAAAAATTTTTAAAAATAAAAAATATAAAGTTTCAATAAGATTTAAAGAGCGGGATGATAAAAAGTTAAAGAAAAATTCCCTTGTAACAAAACTGGATTGGTTATTTACGTTATTTATAGTTTTTCTTTTTTTTTTTTTTATTTTTTTTTTTTTTATGTTTCCCCCCCTTTCGTAAAAAGGGGCCCTGTATAAAAAAAAAAAATTGAATTTGGGTTCGAAACCAGGCAATTGGATTAGGGGACCCGTATACCAGTTTATGAAAAATTTTTTTAAAATAGAAAAAACTAAAAATGGCCGGGTTAAAAAAATTGGTTCTTCGCTTACTGCCGGGAGTTTAAATAATTGATTGAATTAATTAATTTGTTTTTCAGATAAACGGGTAGGTTAAAAAAAACCGATTTTAAAAAAAGGGACTGAAAAAACTATTTGTAATAAAAATTTATATAAAAACAGTATCGGATTTGCCTTTTTCCCCCTCCTTTTGGGGTTTTCAGGAAAACAAAAGGTAAATTTCCCAAAAAAGTTAAACCCCCTTTTTTAATTTGCCTTTTTAATTTTCTTTTGGGTTTTCATAGTGGTTTGGGGAATTTTTAAAAATTTTTGATTCAAAATTAAAGGGGTTATTTAGTAGGATTTAATAGTTTTTTGGATTTTTTTTATTTCAGTAGGGAATTCGGCTTAAACAAAAGGAAACTTATCAAAGGAATGCTTTTTTAATTTTTAAAATTTCTAAAGTTTTTAATTTTTGAAAAAATGGAAAGGGGATTTTGGAAGATAAGTTTTTTTGAGAGGTCTTTTTTTTAGTAGAGAAATTTGGTTTTAAATTTAAAAATTATGGCCCCATTATTAAGTTTTTTTTAACATTTTTTAAAATTTTTAAAAGGGAAAAAAAATTTAAATTAAAAATTTAACTAAGATTATGGTTTTTTTAAAAATTTTTTTCAAAATAAGGGTTTTTTCAATAAACTGCCCCCCAAAGAAAAAATCAAAATTCAACCCACTTAAAAGTTTAGTTTTTTTAAAAACAAAACTCGGAAAAACACCCCCCCCCGGGGATGATTAAAGGGGGGTTCAAAAATTTGGGGGGTAAAGGGGGGCCAAAAAAACAAAACCCAAAAAAAAAAAAAAAAAAAAAAGGTTTACACGAGCAATCTGGGACTGATCACTAGAGTAGCCTAAAAAAAGTGAAGGACGAAAATATAATTTGTTTTAGTTTGGTGCCTATTGAGACCTATCGGTGGTTGTATGTCGGTCAGCTTTACAAAAAGAGTGGGAGAGTAAGGGGGGCAGAGGGATGCAAATTGACAACCGTAAAAAATTCCATTCTTTAAATATCTTCGTATCCTATATTTTAGTCTACCACAGTTCCTTGATTTATGCCCCCTTATTTTGGCTGCAACAAATGAAAAAGCTTTTGATTTTAGATGCTACATCAATACTCATTTTTTAAATGCTACAAAGTGCATATTGTGCACAAATAAAAGGGTTTTCCCGTACCATTTGTATTGCTATGACTTGTACTATTTTTTGCAACATTTGCTACAGCTCATTCAAGGAAAGCTTTTTTTAAAAAAGGTAATAGTATTTTTTTTGCTGGAAATTTTTCCCTTCTTTATAACATAAAATAAAAATCTAAAACTTATGTACATGAAATTCTATAAAAGTACATGTAGTAATGATGGTGGAAAAAAAGGTGCCACATTGCTACGAAATATACATTTTAAAAAATTAACGTGGTATTTTTTTCAAATTCAATATAGTTTTAATTACTGATTTAAAAGTGACTAAACAATATTTATTAGGGCGGGCTATGACATTAATTACGATATTGCACAAAAAAATTGATATTAATTTACCAAATTGTATCTACGTTTTTTTTTAAAGTAACAAAAAATGTATCAAAGTAGACCTACCTATTTTAAAAAAGGGGTTGTGGCTAAATTGCCAAAAACGAATAAGATGTTTATATTCTCACCTCGCGTTGAATGACCCGTACCTCCACCTTTTGTAAAAATCGGGAAAAATTTACTATAGGTAGGCCTACCCGGAAGAAATACTGTTTTTTCTCATAAAAAGTTAGATGTCTATTTTGCCCTTTAACGTTTTTTTCGGGAAAATTTTTTGTAAGTTACCGGGGACGTTTTTTGGGCCCAAAAACTAAAATGTGTCCGCGTTCAGTTTAGCGTTTGCAGCTAAAAAGACTAGAAATACATTCCCAAAAATTTGTTAATAAAAACCTTTAGTTTTCTATTGGTACCCAAAATTATAAAAAAAAAATTATAGAAAGTATTACTTTGGATATTATAAACTCGGCTAGGGTTTTTTAAAGGGGAATATTACTATTCTGTAACCGGCGTAATATCTAAAACCGAAGGAAATATATATATTAAGTCACTCAACCCTAAAACTGGTGAGCCTTCCCTATTCCATATTGTATTAGTTTTTGTTCACTTAAAGGGCTTAATTTTTCATCTGTTTAGCTAAAATGGGAAAACGCCAAAGCGTTGTTAAACGAGGAGGGCCATGTTTTGAGTAGTCCCCCGAAACATTACTTTTTTCCCCCTACCTTAGGCCCCCTAGCCTATAAGGGGCTAGAGAGGCGCTTTATGGCCTTTACAGTTGAGCGCCCGTTTTCCAACAAAATTTAAAAAAAAACTATATTTATATGAATATAATTATCAATTTTAAATGAAAATTTTCCCGGGGGTACAAAAACACATGACTGCCACTCGTCTAACAACGACTTTAGCTTTTCCCCCTAGTCTAGTGGCTAAGGCCCCCTTATAGCCAAAATATGGGGGGACGTGGGTTAAACCCCCTGGTCGGGAAAGATTTGTAATTTCTGGATTGTATTTTAAAAATTATTAAACAGTTTTGAAATGCATATAACGCAGTGTGTCCATCATCTGGGCAATGGGCCTTCATGGTAAACATAGCCAGTACGAAATAGGAAAAATTGCAAGGTTTACTCAATCTAGAGCGGAATTTTGGGGGGTCCCTTTGACGTTCAAATTCGATAGCCCTTGCATGGGCAGGGATTTCAACCCAGGAAATAACAAAAAAAAAAATATATTTTCAAAATCTAAACCATTGTCGTTAAAATAATTTCTAAACTTTGAAAGCCTTTTTTTAAATTTTAATTTTTTCTGGGGGTTTTAAATCGCAATGGATCTAGCTGATTTGTTATAGTTCTCAAAAAGCCTCCCGGAGTCTTTTTAAAATTTCATTTAAACGAAATCTGTTCAGCGTTTTCCGGTGATTTTCAAGTACACACACGCGGGACTACCAGAATGAGAGCCGTTTGAGTTGAATGGAGATCACTTTTTCGCTGCGCTCACTCGTTTAACTAGCAAGCTTCGCAAACGCTTTTTCAGGCGCGTTGTTGGATGAGCTAAATTTGTGCATTGAGTGCCAGGTTAGCAGTTTTTCTTTTTGTTCTGTGAAAAAATCTTTACTTAGCAAAGATTTTTTTTAGAGAAAAAACAAACCCAAATTTAAAAAAAGAAAAGAATCGTAAAATTGCGATTTTCATAAAAAAATAATTTTTCAATTGCGTTCAAAAACGGGGCATTTTTATTTCAGGATTTTGAAGGCCTCCAGAAAGTCATCCAATGGCGTATCAGTTTACCCAAATCGTGTTAACAAAACACAAAAATACAAAAAAAACAAAAAGAAAAAAAAAAAAAAATCGTAAATTGCGTTTTTTCATGAGAAATGATTTCGATCGTTTTTTCAAACCCCATGCATTTTAAATTTCAGAGATTAAAAGGGTCCCAAAAAAATTTCATCACAATTTTGGGAGTATGGGTTTTACCCGGAAATGGGTTTTTCACAGACACACAAAAATACAAAAAAAAGAAAGAAAAAAAAAATAGGGATTTTTCTCTCCCGGGTAGTAGAATGGAATCTTCGCTACGCTCGCTCGCTCATCCAAAAAGTAGCTTTGAAAAGTTTAGAGGTACCTCAGGATACCAATTTTTTTTATGAGCGTAGCGGGTAGCGAGCGAAGCGAAGATTCCTTTTACTACACGGAGAAAAAAAAACCGGGGAATTTTTTTTTTTTTTTTTTTTTTTTTTTTTTTTTTTTTTTTTTTTTGTATTTTTTTCTGTTTTTCCACACGATAGGCTAAACCGATACTCCCATTGGATGAAATTTTATGGAGGCCTTCGAAAACTCTGAACTTAGAACTGCCACGTTTTTTAGCGCAACGGAAAAAAATTTTTTTCAGAAAACGCAATTTACGATTTTTTTTAATTTTTAAAAAACTTCTTCGACTTAAACACCTACATCTTTATCCATTTAATGATTTTTGCACAAACATTTATTTTATGAATTAAAATATTTTTGTGAAAAATTTGAGCGCAATTTAAATAATATTATCAAAAAATCGAAAATTTACAGGTTTTCTTTTTTAAACAATTTTTTGACTTAAACACCTACATGCTTTATTCGATGTAATGATTTTTCGCAGAACCTTTTTTTTATGAAAAAATTATTGTGTAAAATTTTTAGCGCAATCGAAAATTTTTCTTTAAAAATCGCAATTTACGATTTTTTTTAAACAATTTTCGATTTTTTAAAAAAAAAATTAAAAAAAAATTTAAATTTAAATTTTAATTTAATTTAAATTTTAATTTTAAAAAAAATTTAACTTGTAAGATTTTTCCCAAACAAAAAGAAAATTTTTCATAACCCCATGGGAGCCAATGCAAACCCAATTCGCTCATCCAACAACGCGGCGGGACTTTTAAACGTTTTCTATTTTAGCTTGAGAATTAGAATATTGTGGTCAATGGTATCAAAGGCTTTTGGGCCCAAGTCTAGGGCCAAGTCAATTGCCATTTTGTGGTTTAAAATTTCCCGAACAGACATAAAATTTCCCTTTTTGGGATGAAAAAAAAGTACGGCTGGCACCCCCGAACAGTATGAACTAGTTTTAAAAATTGATTTTGGACCGTGTTTCCCACCTCTGTCCCCAGATAGTTAGGAAATATTGGGTTTATTTTGGGTTTTGGGTGGTCAGAACCACTGTACCAGCCGAGGGCTGGGGTTTGCCATCATCTTGTTATCATTCGTATTGTCATTTTTATCGTCAAGGAGGTCATCAAGTGGACTGCCAGAGCTCGCCTCTAGTTGTGGGAAGTAAAGTACCCCCCTATAATTACTATCTGCAGAGCTGTACTTTGGGGCCCAAATTTTACCCATCCCAGTGGGAATATCTGAAAAAGTACCGGAGTTGCTTTTGGCTTTCTGTTTCGATGGCAAATGTGTCAAACATGCCATCAAGCTTAAACTTTATACTATATAGTGCACATAGTCATTGCAGTCGTTCCCCTAAAATAATTATCCATTTAAAACCCGCCCCCCAAATTTCATTTTAAGCCAAAAAAATTTCCTGGTCTGCAGGTAACGGGGCTTTCTCCAATATCAGAGTTTTTCCACCCTCAAAAAGCCTTTCCATTAAACCCCACTGTAATATTCTTCCCCCCTACCGGAACCTGTTTATGTGGACTGTCTCCCCCCATTTTATAGACGCCACACCTCACCCAAGGTTATTTTTTTTGGGGAACATGCTACTGTCCGTTCTCTTATTTATACTTACCCGCCCAAAAAATTTTCCCCAATAGTCAATTTTTTTTAAACCGCACCCAAAAAATTTGTATGGACGGTTTTTAACCCCCCGGGGTTTTTTTTTTTTTCCCCCCCAAGTTTTTTTCGTCTCACCCTGCACCCAAGGGAAGATGTATCTGCCATGCCGGGGCCCCAAAATAGCATTCAGTACGTCCACACCTGCACCCAAGGATAATTTTGTGATTGGGAGGAACGGGCGTCCCCACTATAAATGGGTTTCCGCCCCGGATTGATTTACCCCCGGAAGGGGTTCCCCCAAGTCATTATATTCCCCCCTGCCCCAAAAAAGTTTGGGGACGAGTTCACTTTACTATTTCTACCCAACCCCCCTTTGTTTTGGGTTCTTCCTCCCCAAATTTTTTCCAAACCACACCCCCTTTTTTCCCAAGGGTTTAGGGGCGAGTTCGGTGCTACATAATATTGGTTGTTACAGCCCCGGGTTTTGGATTTTTTTTTAGGGGACGCTCCCCCAATGCTTTGGTGGGGTTACATGACCCGTTCCGTTGCAGGTTAAGGGGGGTTTCCCCCCATTTTGGCCTTTTTTAAACCCCCCCAAGGTTAGTATGTATCTCCTCGGTTTCCCCACAACATTAGTATCTAAAACCCCTTCCTTTCCCCGGGGGAAAAGTTCCCCTTTTTCCCGTCGTCCACCCTGCACCAAGGAATGATGTGATCTGCGTGAAGGGCCCCGTTCCCACTAGTCTTCAGTCGTCTCACAATGCACCAAGGGAAAAGTTATGTATCTGCAGTGTAAGGGTGTTCCCACATAGTCATTCAGTTTTTTTTCTCCACACCTGCACCCAAGGATATGATGGATCTAGTGTAAGGGCTTCTCCCAATAGTCATTCAGACGTCTACACCTGCCCCAAGAAAATAGTTATGTGATTGCAGTGTAACGGGGGTTCCCACATAGTCATTGCAGTACGTTTTCCCCACCCGCACCCCAAAGGGTAATGTTTGTGATCTCAGTTGTAAAAGGGCGTCTCCCACTAGTCATTTCATAGTTCCCCCTGCACCCAAGGATATAGTTAGTGATCTGCAGTGAACGGCTGTCCCCACATAGTCATTGCAGTGTCCCCACCTGCCCCAAGGATATGATTGATCTGCAGTGTAAAGGGGGGGTCTCCCCCATAGTATTGCAGTACGTCACACCGACCAAGGATATGTTATGTGATCTGCAGTGTAACGGGCTGTCTCCCATATCATTGAGTAGTCTCACACCTGAAACCCAAGGATATCCATTAAACTGCAGGTAAGGGTGTTCCCACATAGTCATTCAGACGTCTCACAAAAGGGCCCCAAGGATATGCCATGTGATTGCAGTGAAGGGGGGTCCCACATATCATTCAGTAGTCTCACCTGCACCCAAGGATATGATGTGATCGCAGGTAACGGGCTGTCCCCACATATCATGCAGTTTGTCTCACACCCCGCACCAAGGAATGCAGTGATCTCAGTGTAACGGGCTTCTCCACATAGTATTGCAGTCGTTTTTACACCTGCACCAAAATAGATGGATCTGCAGGTAACGGGGTGTCTCCCCCATAGTCAATGCAATACGTCTCACACCTGCCCCAAGGATATGATGATCGCAGTGTAACGGCTGTCCCCACATAGTCATTGCAGTCGTCTCCACGCACCCAAGGATATGATGGATCTGCAGTGTAAGGGCTGTTCCCAAGCATTGCAGACGTCCACCCTGCACCAAGGATATGCCATGTGATTTCAGGTAAGGGTGTTCCCACTGTATTGCAGTACGTCCACACCGCACCAAGGATATGATGTATCTGCATGTAACGGACTGCTCCCACAAGTCATTCAGTTCGCCAACCTGCACCAAGGATATGCCAGTATCGCGTGTAACGGCTGTCTCCCCCTGTCATTGCAGTCGTCTCACACCTGCCCCCAAGGGTATCCATGTGATTGAGTGAAAGGGCTGTTCCCCCCCTAGTCATTGCATACGTCTCACACCTGCACAAGGATATGCCCTGTAAATTTCAGTTAACGGACTGTCTCCCCCCAAAAGTCATTGCAGTACGTCCCACACCTGACCCAAGGATAGCCAGGGATTGCAGTGTACGGTGTTCCACATATCATTTTCAGTCGTTACACCCGCAAAGGTATGCCATGTATCTGCAGTGTAACGGGCTGTCTCCCCCCCATTTGTATGCAGTTTCGTCCACCCTGACCCCAAAGGGTATCCATGTGATCTGCAGTGTAAGCTGTCTCACAAGTCATTGCAGTACGTCCACACCGCCCCCCAAGGGGTAGCCATGTATCTGCAGGTAACGGAAAGTCTCCCACATGTCAGCAGAAGTCTCACCTGACCAAAGGGTATGCATTGATCTGAGTGAACGGAAAAACCCCCACAAGTCATTCAGTCGTCTCACACCCCACCCCAAAAAAAGCCCTTACTGCATGAACGGGCTGTCTCCCACATAGTCATTGCAGTAGTCTACACCCCGCACCCCAAAATATGCCAGTAAACTGCGTGAACGGGCTGTCTCCCACTAGTCATTTCAGTACGTCTCACACCTGCCCCAAGGATTGTTTGGGCGCAGGGGAACGGGTGTCTCCCACATAGTCATTGCAGTACGTCTCACACCTGCCCCCAAGGATATGCCATTGATCTGCAGTGTAACGGACGTTCCCAATAGTCATTGCAAGTACGTCTCACACCTGCACCCAAGGATATGCCATGTGATCTGCAGTGTAACGGGCTGTCTCCCACATAGTCATTGCAGTACGTCTCACACCTGCACCCAAGGATATGTCATGTGATCTGCAGTGTAACGGGCTGTCTCCCACATAGTCATTGCAGTACGTCTCACACCTGCACCCAAAGGATATGCCATGTGATCTGCAGTGTAAGGGGACTGTCTCCCACATAGATTTGCAGTTCGTCTCACACCTGCACCCAAGGATATGCCATGTGATCTGCAGTGTAACGGACTGTCTCCCACATAGTCATTGCAGTTCGTCTCACACCTGCACCCAAGGATATGCCATTTAGCATGTTAACTCTTCTTCCCATCTGTAGCTTATGCACTATACTATATCCCCCCAAAATACAAAAATTTGTAAAAAAGACGGCAGCCAAGCTCTCCTTCAAAAGTCTTCGGCTGTGAATGCTGTGAGATATAGAAGTTGAGCCAAGCTTTTTATTCTTTCTCCCTAGTTTCGCTTTGAAAATATGTAAGATCATTTCGCCTGTTGACGAGCGCCAAGCCAACGATTTTTGTGGTAAAAAAGTAAATTTTTTAAACTCGAAATCATAAAAAAATTCTTGGCCATGAACCAAATTCAATGGCCAAGTCATTTTTTTTATGATTTCGAGTTTAAAAAATTTACTTTTTTTACCACAAAAATCGTTGGCTTGGCGCTCGTCAACAGGCGAAATGATCTTACATATTTTCAAAGCGAAACTAGGGAGAAAGAATAAAAAGCTTGGCTCAACTTCTATATCTCACAGCATTCACAGCCGAAGACTTTTGAAGGAGAGCTTGGCTGCCGTCTTTTTACAAATTTTTGTATTTTGGGGGGATATCACATTTTTTTTGTTCGTTCGCTATCAAGGTGTGAATGATGGACTTTGAATGATTAAATTTGTTAAGTTCAAAGTTGTTTTTTTACATTTTTGGCCCACGGTCCCCCAAAGATACCCCTTGAATAAATAAATAAATAAATTTTTATTTAGAGTCTACCCACTCAGTTATATATAACTGATTTTCCGTGGGGGACTTTAAATCAAAAGCGACCAAGCCAACCCTGCAGGCCCCGACGCAATCGACGAGTGAGCGATAACCAACCAAAGATCGATATTTTTAATAGGAAATATATCAATCAGTGGTATGGACAGTGCGAACATCCGCGGATCAACGCCAGAATCAACAAGGCCGATCCAGAACAACTCTGGAATTTATTATGTGCTTCGTTGCTAGGACGGCTCCAAAGTCACCGTTTACAAACTCCTAAGACAAGAACTGATAGACTTAAGTCCAAATCAGAAGTTAAAAAAACTTCTAACTTGAGCGGGAATCGAACCCTGGCCCTTCTGCATTGGAAGCAGATACGCTAACAACAAGACCAACGCACTAGCATAAGCACTAGATATTTATAATGGTTATAAGAGCATGTTTAATTTCAAGCTTGTATACAAATTACTACGCCTGAGTAATAAAAGCGTTTTGATTTTGCTAGGACGGCTCCAAAGTCACCGTTTACAAACTCCTAAGACAAGAACTGATAGACTTAAGTCCAAATCAGAAGTTAAAAAAAATTCTGACTTTAGCGGGAATCGAACCCTGGCCCTTCTGCATTGGAAGCAGATACGCTAACAACAAGACCAACGCACTAGCATAAGCACTTGATATTTATAATGGTTAAGAGCATGTTTAATTTCAAGCTTGTACAAATTACTACGCCTGAGTAATTACGCGTTTGATTTGATTTTGATTTTGATTTTCCCCGGTCCCAATTGCCCGGTTTTTGTTATATGAGGTACATCTGAGTGTGGCCAAGTTTCAAAGTTCTAAGATGAACCGTTTCTCGGTATAGCGTATTATTCATAAGAGTACGGAATTACCTACTTTTGATAATTTTGGTTTTTTCCGGTACCCGTTATCCAATTTTGCTTTCCATATTCAAAAGTGATACAGAATGAGAGATATCAAAATGTATTCCACGTTTGAAACATCTCAGTTGTAGCGTTTCTTGAATGATTCATTTCTTAAAGTTCAGATATGTTTTTGTCATTTTTGGGCCATGGTCATCCCAAATTTAGCCCGTTGTGTTTTGGACGTTAGATATGTATATAATGGTTAAAGCATGTGAAATTTCAAGTTTGTACCAAATTACCTCGCCTTGGTAATTACGCGTTTTGATTATCATCCAAATTTTGATTTTCTCCGGTCCCTGTTACCCGATTTTGGTTTTGAAAGCAAAAGGCACTGCGTCTGAAATACACCTAAGTGTGGTCCAAGTTTTCATAGTTCTAAGATTTACCGTTTTCTCTGTAGGCTAAAGAACTCTCCGCGGAGAAACTCATAGCCACCCACCCACCCATCCAGCCAGCTTTAAGGAATTTGACGATGTTGAGAGCCTTTTTTAACACAGAACGAGTTTTCGGATCGGGTTGATTTTTTTTTGGTATGTCATGGACACATACCAGGTCATATACCGAGGTTTCAAGATTGTAACTCTTTCGGGGCGGCGTGTGCAGATAGCTGAAAACCCCCCAACTCTGGTAGGTGTATATAGGGCCGGAGTCGGTGTCGCCTAGCAGCCGTATCGCTTGTCTGCCGGGCGACGACCGTCGCCTAGATAGAGATTGAGGGTGCTGGTGATTCTGAAAATCTTCTATTATGTTTGTTTATTACAAAATCACAGTAAGTAAATCCCCCATTTATTTCAAATAATGTTTTAATTGAAAGTTTTGAAGTAAAGTGACCAGATTTCCCAGTTTTTGCAGAACAGTCTTGGTTTTCCGGCACCTATCTCGTATCTTGGTGTTCCGAACCAGGACAGCTAAATTTTAAATCTGGACGTTTTTATACATTTTTATCATCATTTTTCCATTTGCCTCCAAATATATATTGACCTGTATATATTTTTTGAGAATATGCATGTACAATGTCACTTTTGAGTTTAAACATCATTGCTTCTACCACTCTTTATTTTATAATAAAAACAACGTTTCGGAAAATAATGAAAACTATTTCCGCCACGAGGCTTTTTATGAATAACAAAAAAAAATCTTAAAAATATATCAAACAAACAAAGAAAAGACATGGCTCTTTTAGCAAATGCCGAGATTGTAAAAAGTTGAATTTGTGAACTTTGTCCCACGCATTGTCGGATGGCTGTTATCGTATGTCATCGAAACTGGTAGAACATGCATGGGACAAGGTGTTTGCTAAAACAGGCATGTTGGAAAGAAAATAACTGAAGAGGCAGTTCTTAACATAAAAAGACACTTGTATAAGCCCGCCGAGTACCTATTTTCCTCCTAAGTGGATTCCTTTAGTAAAATACTAGGAAATAGCCTCTTTGTTTTAATCACCTTGGTTTGTTAACTTCTATGTGTGAGAAATGTAAAATCTTATCTTGGCTATTGTCTTTGTTTGTTTTGATATATTTTTGATAATATGATTTTTGGTTTTTCATAAAAAGCCTGATGACGGAAACGTTGTTTTTATTATAAAATAGTTGTTTTCCACTAAAGTGTTTTAAATATTGTATCATGAACTCTTCTAACTTTAAAACTAAACTCATTGTTTCTGTTTATCGTGGTTGTGCGTTTTAAACTGTAAAAATATATTTCAGCAGTAGATAAAATGGGTGTGCGCAAATGCGTGTCATGGATGCTTAGTTTTGAAACTGTTGTCCTATACCCTACAAAAGCTTTGGGTAGGCTTATCTGTTTGTTTGTTTTAAGGAATATCAATAATTGAAGACTTAACCAATTCTAAGATCAATAAATAGTCCTTTTTTTATTCGCTGGTGCCGAGTGCAGGTGACTTAGTATAATAACGTTACTAAACTCGCTATACGTTTGGACCAGTAGGAGATCTATAGGACATAATCATGGGGGGAGGCGATTCGCGATGTACATCAGTGGGAAAGGCACAGGGGTATGGGGGCTCTGCCTCTCATTAATTTCGCCGCAGGTGAAATGTTTTGAAAATCAGGTTTTTAGAGTACCTTTGGTGCGTTTTAGAAAAAAGTGGTGACCTGAATAAAATACCGAAACAATGTCCAGTTAAATTTGTGTGCGTCAATTTGTTTTTGTCATGTCCCGCATACGTGCTGAAACCTGAAACCAAGCATCCCTTGTAGTTCAACAGGCCGTGCCCTGCTGTAGCGTGCTGCGTGCATAATCACATCCCGATCCAACTTCACTCCACAACTCCACGGACCACACACAACTTCACTCCCTTCCCTACCGCGCCACGCCTACTTACTAGGGTGCCTTTTATAATTATACTATAATATTGTAACATACCCCATTTGCTACACTGTTTGCACAATAAAATATAATCATATATTTTTTTTTTAAAAGAATCATGGGGGGGGGGGGGAAATCGCCCCAGAATGGTAAGATTTAAAATAGTTGGGTTCTTATGAGTGACTCCCTTTTTATTTCACCCTCCCCCTGGGGTTACTAGTGACGTGCCTGACCCACCCAAAATCACTTCAATTTCAATTAATACACCGCTTTATACCGGTAACCGTAATTTTGGGAGATATTTTAAAGGGCACAATTTCCATTGACGGAGTTTTTTTTTGTTTTCTGGGGAGTAAAATGAAAAGGAGCATGTTCGTCAGATTCCAAGGCTCGGACCGGTGTCTGCGCTTTTCCAGTCCCACTTTGTGGCAAAAAAATTTACCAATAAGTGGCCCCTTTTACCATTCCACAACCCGGGATATTTCCAGTTTTTGGTGTGCAACAGCGTGCACAAAAAAAAAGGACCATCTTAAAGCGCACATGAGACTTAAGCACAATGTCGACATGTTATTACTGCAGAAAATAGGAAAAAACCCAAAACCCACAAGTAGAAATAACAATTTTTTTTCGGAGTGGTAGGTAGCATTTTTCCTTTTTTTTGTATAGGAGGCTGAATTTTTTTTCATAAATTTAAAAAACAAATAAATCATTGGTTGCACGTACACATGTTATTTTTTGTATTGTTTTTTTAAATTTATTGTACAGTACGGGTCCCTGATATAAAAATTTGAATCCAACCAATTTTTCACGACAGCCCTGATTTTTTCCCCCTGTAATCCCCCAAAATTTGTTTTATGAACATTTTCTCCGCGGGCAGTAAGGGTGACAATTACTCAAGGATCATTTTCTGACGGGGACACGCTTTGGCGATCCTTATCACCCCAACGGCAAGTGGGTTCCAATCGGGCACCCTCCCAAATTTCTGACTAGTCCAAGTTTCTTAACTTCCATGACCAATTATGAGATGTGAACTGGTATTCAAAGGCAAAGGCCGTTCGTTATAAGGTCGGTCACTATTTTTTTTTTTTTAAGTTTAAAAAGCAACAAAAGAAGTCAAAGCAGTTGGGAAATGCACCCTTTAGATTATGCCAAAATTGCATGTTTGTTTCATGCAACAAATCTTGGAGGGGGGGGTTTTGGCCCTTGGGTTTGACGGTCACGGAAGGGTCGTAATAGCCTGTTTACAAAAAGTTATGTGTTTGGGATGGATACGTTGGACCCCCTGCTTTTATTTAAGACAAAACTAGTGTCCATGTAGCCCACAGAAATGGCAATTGGGAGTGCGACACAATGCCAAATAGCAGAAGAAAGGGAAAGCAAGCATGTCTTTAAAAATAAAAGTATGTATTCTTGTACTTGTGATTTTGTAGATCTTTAAATTACCTTTTTTAAAAGGCCAAGAGAGGAAAACGCCCTAAACACCGTGGCACATCATAATAATACCAAATATAATACTAATAATAACCATCACTTCATCTAGGACACGCCGAACCACTGCCCGAAAGGGACCATGAGGGCAGTTTTACAAAATAGGCGGCAAACTGAGAAACAATTTTGGGGTGAAATAGAATTGCAAATTTGGAACAAGACCCCATACCCATCATAGCCCCCGGCCCCCTTACCGACTCGTAAATAGACTGATATTTTAAATTTTGCCAAGTAAAATGAGCAATATAGACCTTGTTTGCCCAAAACCCTTATTACACTTACGTGAAGCACATAAAGTTCAAGCCTACGTCACTTCAAGGTAAAACTGTTGGGTGGGTTTTTTCCCATCACCTCATAACTAAACCCGTTTTACCCTTACATCATTCATATTCTGTCTGTACCATAAATAAGGCACGTTGTTGTTAAAACTTTTCCGTAGTACTTCCCTGAATACATATACACAATCCACACCCGAGGTGTGAAAATGACTGAAAGAAAACAAGTCCCGGTATCGTAAAAATTTTTTAATAAAGGTACATTAATTTACTTTTTGTGTATTTGTATGTGCGATGCGTTAAAAGGCACATTTTAAACCTTTGGAATGCATAAAAACAAGGAAAACATATCCCTACAAAGGGGTATGATTGCAAGGCCATTTAAAAATTTTATCCGAAAAAATTTGTGGAAAACTGGGGCCCCACCTTGATACAGAAGTGATTGCAGTATTTTTCCCCTTTACCTAGGGAACTCAATAATCAATAATATATTATATATTTTTTAAATCGAAATAAAATTCATTATCGATAATCGAAATATCAAAAAACTGGCAGAACCAAAAATCAAAAACGGAGATTATTCACGTTTTGCCCTGCAAGGGTGGGCGATGATGTAACACTTGGATTAACGGAACCAAAAAACAGACACGAAGCAGTGAGGCAGCATCGGAACGCGATTTTATTTTTTTTGACCCCACTGCACTTAAGGGCGGAACAGGCTTGTTGGTGATATCGATATACGATTCGATAATGATACCATTTGATAATCGACAATGAAAAAAATATTTATGTGATCCCATTTATACCCATAAAATTTATTTTATATTGTTAAACCCTTATGGGCAAGGGACTGAGACCCAAATTTATGATTTTAAAAAACATTTTTTTATTTTTTCCCCCGATCTTTGGAATAATTTTCTGGTTAATTTGAAATTTAAATCAAAGTTTTTAAAAAACTAAAATTCATTTTTTTTTTCAAAAATTATTTTTGTATTTTTTTTTAATTTTTTTCATTTTTAATTGAATTATACAGGTACAAAATATCGGGACATCCCGGGAAATTGGGTTATTTGTTTTTATTCCAATTTTATTTTTGAACCATTAAAAAAATCTTTTCATCATTAGAATTAATAAGGAAAAAATTTCACCAATTTCGTACAAAACAAAGCAGCTTTTAACCGGGGTTAAAGTATGAAAAGGCAGATTTAATTGTAGATTTTTAAGTGGTGGTAAATATGTAAGTCCTGACCTATAAGGTTATATCTAAAAAAAATTAATATTTTTGTTTGAATTCATAAATTTGTAGGTTACGGGGTTTTAAATTTTATGGCTTATTTATCTGGATTTATACTAGGAGCAGAGTAATTTATCCAGTAAAAATTTTTAATTTTAAACATCCCCCTGCAAGGTAAAAAAAACCCCG
>JAMZAV010007704.1:0-29276 GCA_024449915.1 Sweltsa coloradensis | reverse complement strand
AAATTTTGGGGGAAAACTGCGCGCATGGGGTTGGAGATGATCAAATTTTACATACGATTTTGACCAAATTTAAAACTTTTTTTTTGAAAATTTTTCATTTCTCAAATTGTTACCTTTCAATTTAATTGTTTATCTGCAATCATAATGAATACTGGATAGACATTCCTATTATTATGAAGTTTGTGTGGATGAATGCTACAGCGACAATGGCGCAGGAACATGACATAATTGCGCATGCTCATATTATGTCAACATCGCCCGGGATCATCGACGATTACGATGGCTCAGCCCTAGCATACGTGATTGAGTACGAGAGGTCGTTGGTTCAAATCTAGTCAACACATCAGTAATCCTGGTTGAAGGGGTTCATCAGTCAAAATAATTAAGCTAGGGTTGAGTATTTTTTAGCCATTGGGAAATTCACCCCTATTATGACCTGAAGAGGACTATTGTTGTCCCTGATTCAGTCACCAACGAAATAAACAGGGTTGTCTTGGTCTGCTTTTTATTCAATACCCCACTGAAAATAATTATGCAAGTGAGTTGGTAGTGTGCTTCCAGTTGACCAGTTTTAATATCCTCCTTGAACGACCATGGGGAAAAAGGTGGTGCAATATCTCACCCGAGCAACCATGTGGCAGTGGGTAATTTCTCACCCTAAACGACCCAAGCAGACTACCTAAGTATCTCTGTCACAATTACTCAGCTTTGGTCAGCGAGTATTGTGCAACAGGTATAAGCAACAGAGATGTACGAAGTTTTTTTAGAAAAGCCTTCACCCCCGCGGACAAAACCCGTGATGAATCTCCTCCGACCGTGTTTTAAACTGCAATCAATCACTCCACGGAGGCACCCTAGCCCAGGGGGTGGGCTTGTCTGATGGGTGCTACGTGAGGTGCATGTATGGCGTCGTGCTGGCTGACGTCTGGCGGAGGAGACTACAGATAACTACCGTCTCAGAACTGTGTTTACTGTTCGTTTCATGGTTCTAACTCGTAAAGCGGGTTCTTAGGTCGACTCCCGGTAGGGGCAATCACACTACTTCATGTACATAAAGCTGGAATGGTGGTGTTTTAAATTCGTTAACTCTTCCATAAAGTAAAAACCAACATGAAATTGTTCAACGAAACAATAAGATGTTGATAACAAAAAGTGTGTAGTGAACTATTATAGTCTATGTCATGGTAATACCTCGATTCGATTTTATGAGACCTCATTATCTGAGCAAAGCTGTTTAGTGGTGACATTATTGTAGTTATAACCGTTTTAAAAGTTTATGATTCCAAGTAATACTGTTTGAATCATCCAAGATCATAACAAATTATAGTTTTTAACCGAATTTGAATAAAGACTGAGTCTTTATCCCATAAAACAGTAAGGTCCCTATCACACTGTGAAAGAAATAAAATAAACAACAAAACACGATCATTCGTGGTTTTTTGCGCAATCCGAGATGTACTAAAACTTACAAGTATCAACTGAATATGCAAGTCCAACCTTGAGCCAGCTTGTCAGACAAGCGAGTAAAATCTTGCACATGTTATTTACTCTACCAAAGTTTGGATATATCTGTTTTTGCGCTTTCTAAACAAGAAACAACATGATTGATGGTATGTCGTAGACTTGAAGAAAAAAAAACATGTTCTTGCCGGCTAGATTTACGATTACTCTGTCTGCTCTGTCTTGAGTTCGGACCTCGGAACATGGTAGCTGGCATAATGAGGGTCGCCTGCTAGGCGCCACTGGCTTATTAGCGTCCCTTCATCTTCACCCTCCGGCGCAATAACAACCCCCAAAGAAGAGGGCCAGCTCATGTTTTCTAGCGCTTATGTAAACCAAGTGTCTCCAACTGAAAAGTTATATGCAATGTGGGATTAACTTGGAAATGAGTATATTCCAAGGCCATAAAAAGTAATGTTTTTTTTCTTTCTTTAGGAATCAATTAGAATAGAAGAGTAAGGTTTTTGTCACATTTGAAGTGTTGTGATGCGAAGGAAAATACTTTTGTTAGAGCCAGTAAAAACTTGCGTTGGAGAGAAAATAGTTAAATTAACAGTTGGGGTCTATGAATTTGAATATTATTTATAATTATTTCGTTTACTTTTCCAAGTCAATTTGTTAAAATAAGACACCATTTTCAGTGACCCTTTGGAATGAAATCAACGTCCTGGGAAATGGATCTGTGTTGTGGTTGGGGCTGAAGCTATATTGCTAAAAATTCATACGTTTTACGTTTTTCACACTCGCGTTTAATGACCCGGCAAACCTCCACCAACAACCTTTTCATACCCCAAAAATGTGGCCTATCCTTATGGGTTTTAAATTTTTTACGTTTAAAATGCACTCGAAAGTATTTTTTTACATTTTAAAAAAAAATAAAAAAATGTATCTATAATATCGATGTCGAAAATGTCCCCAAATAGATATATTGTATAGAAATGTATCAATTTCTTTTCCCAGCCCTTAAAAAAGTGGAACAACTGATGAATGTGCCCCATCCTAACAAGAGCTATGACGATCTTATTTGTTGGAGGTCGTGAGCTCGAATCCCACACACAAGTCATGGATAAAAGGACAATGTCAACCAAAGATCCATGTTCGTTTCATGTCGTGAGATGTGTGCGCACAGAGGACAGACAGACGGACAGAAAAATGACGTATTTAGGTGAGATTCGTTCCGAACGTCCATATGCTACATGTTTATGTTTATCTTAAAAGTATACCTAATTGGTTTCATCCAGACCTAACAATAACATCCATCATCAAATCAAATCAAATAGTTAGAGAATTTGAGCGACAAGATGATACATTTTAAAATAAATCAAACAAAAATCCAAATTAGTCCTGATCTGACATACCTAGGTTCAACCTCATATACCTAATTAAAGTTCAATATTCTTTGCGAGATGAGCGTTTATTTGATTTTTTGGAAAGAACCCCAATGATGTTATTCTTAGTTTACGTATTAATATTAAACCCTGCAAAAAACCAACATCTTATTTAATTCAGTTTCTATGTTCATCCAGTGTTTTTTCCGCACCAAGTATCAATCAATCTCATATCTTTACGGTATCAGCAGGGCCCTCCCCCCTCCAGACAACAACGCGCTAAGTGCTACAGTAAAAACGAAAGCCCTGTTTGCGGTGTAAACTACGGGGGATAGAAAGCGTTTGATAAGTGCCATGTCCGAGTGATTATCTTCACCTTGAGAAGACAAGGAGAGAGGGGAAGAGGAGGGGGATAGGTTAGTTCCGTCCGAAAGCTTCGGTGCGCCCGACCTTCCTGTTCTACCCCTAGTAGCGGTTCGGTTCCCAGGATGGAATATACAATTAGAATTACTCCACCCTCATACATGTCGTTAATTCAAGGTGCGTGCTTGGGTGCATGTATAGATCAACCAAGTTGGGGCCATGCTAGCTTAAATTGTTCCAACAAATGAATTTGTAACTCTGCAACAGATTGCCTCATCCGGCGTGTTTTTTTAGTTTTTATTATCTTATGTAAATCGCAAAAAGTGGAAAACAGCACCGTATCTCAACTTTCCGATCGTTGAAATTCTAAAACCGGGGTAAATAATTACACCACCCAAGTGTTGTATAATATTTCCTCTCCGTGATATCCTGATATGAGAATACTTCTTATCTGGAACAAATAAATTGGCAGGCCATAAGAAATTTGATAGCCGTACATCGGGCGCAATGTTTTGAATTTATTTTATTTTACACCGATTCCAAGTGGGTCAAAGTGAAAATTTTGAAAAATCTCCAAACTGAATCTTTGTCAAACACCCAAATCGAAATTCTAAATTCTTAATCGATTGAATTTTTTTTTCACTATAATTTTTATTATCTAAACACAAATGGTTTTTTGTTTTTTAATTTCGCCATAACACGTATAAACCCAGTTAACATTGTCAACAATAAACAACACAATTTGAACATATAGTACGACCAAATTCAAGGGACTCTTATAGGAATATTAAGTTTTGGGGAATTAATAACCAACTCCCCAGTAATGGAACGAAGGTTGGACACGTTTTGACCCAAACTCAAATTTTAATTTAACTCCCCCCCCCCCCAGACCCCGCATAAACAACGATCTCTGCGCTCCAGAGCACAGCTTCCCGTGCGTCTCTTGTGACGGATTGGTGATTCCAGATTTGCATATTTCAGACAAGTACGTTTTGTTCTCGAAACCTGAAGTGTCCCTTAAAAGTTGAAACTAATTTCCTCCTCTTTGTTCTCCGGCTCGTCCACTTACATTTGTAATTGCTTCAAGTCAGGTTACGTGAAAGCTGGGCTGGGGATAGGTTAGTTTGAACCAAGGTTCTGGGCCAGTGATTCCAACCTTCCTGTGTCCTCTACGGACGAGTTGCCAACAGGATACAGCATAAATAGGCCAACATTCATGCATGCACACCCCAGCCAGCCCATCCCATCCCTACCTTACCCGTCACAGTGGTACACCACACATCCTGTCACACATACAAACACACACATCAAAAACACTTGCACAAACACATGCACAAACTATACACATACCAAAATACACATGCACAAACTGCAAACACATGCAAAAACTACACATACATAAAAATACACACATACAACAAACACAAACACAAACACAAACACACATCAAGTACACATGTACAAACACTGAAACACACATACAACAAGCACAAATACAAACGTAAATGCAATTACAACAAATGCAATAATGCACAATAGAAACGCTAACACAAGCACATGAAACACACACATTAAAATACACACGAACAAAACAAAGTACACACACATCAAAATACACATGCACAAACTACAAACACATCAAAATACACAATTGCACAAACTACAAACACACTAAATAAACACAAACGTAAATGCAATAATTACAACAAATGCAATAATGCGCAATAGAAACGCTAACACAAGCACATGAAACACACACATCAAAATACACATGAACAAAATACACACGCATCAAAATACACATGCACAAACTACAAACACACAAACGTTAACGTAACAGCAGTCCCTGTAAGCGCCGACACCATCGACGAGCGAATAATGACGGCATATTTAAGTAGGAAACACCGATCAATCAAGCTGGACACGATTCCACCCGCTAACAGGGCCAGAATCAAAAAGTCTAATTCGGAACAACCTAAGAAGTTATCTTGTGCCTCGTTGCTAGGACGGCTCCAGTACGTGTTCCGCTCCGCTCGACTGGTGGCTACAGCGGAGAAAGGCGTCTCCCTGCCCTGGGCAAGGAGGTGCCGTGAATTATACCCGAATGTCGTGGAGACTGCGGGTCAAGCAATGAATTAACCTTTCCAAAGCCTCGCGATTGTTTCGCGAAAGGATTGGGTGGGACAGGGAGTGAACTTTTCTTGGATTCGTCACGAGATCATGCGATCGAGATCGAGAAGAAAACCGCGTTATCTTTGTCACTGTCACGGATACGTGTACTCTATGCGCTGTGCAAACGAGTATTATTTATCCATGCAAAATCATTGCACATAAATATAATATAAAACACACATATACCTATTGAAACTTACAGGTTTCTTAATTTTACAAAAACTTGCAGTCTCCTATAGATCATCATCACACTCATGGATACATCAAAAACAGCCCTCGGACATCTCTTTGCATATTGCACACTATTACAGGTTTTATTCCCATAGTAAAAATTAAAATTTTTGTCTATATACATACATGGGCTCTGTAATTTTTTTTTTAAATTTGGGTTTATAATCGGAATGCATGGTAGGTATACATAATGGAGGAGCGTGGGCAAGCAGTTGTTATATTGACATAACTAAATTATGTTTGTACTTTGTAATAATTAATTTTTAAGTGTATATACATATATTTATTACAATGCACATTATATTATAACCCTTCAGTTCGTAGTGTATGAACACAATGACATAACGACAGTGAAAAGTATATAGTATTAGTTATGCTGGATTCGAGCCCACGGTCATGGGTTTGAAAGGTTCGTGCCCACTCGGACGGCTTTGATTAAAATTACACCTTTCCATTCTTTAACAAGGCGGAGACTTGTTGAGTGGACGAAGCAAAATGTATAGTGTAACCTTGTAATGGTCATGTCAGGGGTCATAAGGTTACGAAACTTGGCAACAACGCCATCGCTTTCCATCACCCGCTAGCAGTAGGAGAAGAATTGAATATCGAACGGTTTAAAAAACGCGCCTTATTTCTCGAAGCGTAAGTCAATAAAAGTACTAAAGATAAGCGATTGGAATAAAGTAGGTAAGCACTTACTGAAGCGAGTAGCTTATAAGTGCGTCGTGTTCAATGTTTCCCCTCATCATCCTGCATAATGTACAGAACTTTTTATACATTAGCGTTCAATCTTCTTCTATGCTTTGCAAAACACTCGCTATGGAGTTGAACTTGATTGCTTCAATGACTCCATTCATAAGTTTTTCAGAGATTTTTTTCTCTTTCTAGGCATAATACCGATAGAGGTTGCTCATGCGTTAAATGCGATCTAATTCAGGAGGACGTTGCTTCGATACCAACCAGCGATAAAACTCACTGAACAAGTTTTACTCAGGGGATTTCCTTAGACGGAGGGCTCATACTGACAGGGGCGTAGGAATGGGGGGGGGGGAGACTCCCCCAAACAACTAGTTATGCAGAAACAAAAAAATCTCATCAGCTCATCTCCCCCCCCCCTCACCACTTGAAAAAGAGTTCCTACGAGCCTGAATCTTCTCTTCTGTGAAATATCCTTATAGTAAGAAAGAAGAGTACTATACAAACTTTCTTCAAAAAAGGAAAAGTTTTTCCACGCAGGTTTCCTACAGAAAATGCGTTTAATTTGTGTTCAGTAAGAATCAGCATTTGTGAGCATAAAAACTTCAATTTGTTAGGAGAATTTTTATTCTATATTTATAATTTTATATAGTGTACAAGAGATTGTTTGAAGAACGAAAGAAAGGTCCTGCTTGTGCAGGATTCGAACTCACGACCTTGGTGTTCCAGGATTCAGATGTAAAGCCTATAGAGCGAGATCTATGTCATGTCACTACTGTATTTGCTATTAATAGTTCATTCGTTAGGTTAGATTAGTTTTCACTGTACTCAATGTGCTATGTATACGGTCGACTAGCCACAGCTGCTACAGCAAGTTGTCAAAACTTCATAGTATGTAATAATATACACTCCATGTTCCTGTAGCTCCTGCTAGTCTCTCAAGTACTCGCGGTTGTGCTGAGAATTGAGATCAATACATTTCGAATTATTAAAGAACAGATCGTCGAGGCGTGACTATATAAAACTTCAAATGCATTGGTAACACATAATGATAATATTTATATTTTATACAACTGAATAAAATTATGAACAATACGCAAATATGATTTTGTATTCTTCGTTCACAAAAAATGAAATCTGCCGAGGGACAACATTCCACCTCTTTAGGTGACTAGCTACAAAAACTGTATTAGCTTATCCTCATAGGATTCAATGCAGACCGACAGAGAAAATTCGTTCGCCAACTTAAGTCTGGACTAACGGAGGTGGGAATCGAACCAGCGACCTCAGAATTAGAATCTCGGCTGTACCGCATCAGATGGGACACATAACTATTCGCTTGGCCAAGATGCATCCGACGTAAGTACTTACATGAATCTTTGCAAAGTTGTCAATAAAACTTATATGGACAGCCCTGTAGTCATAGATATTTGAAATTTTGTCTTCAGCCAGAAAAAGAAATCACGAATATAGTAAATTTTGGAGTTTTTAACTAAATCAAAATTCGTGAAAACTAATTTATTTTTTATGAATTATAAAAAAAATGGAAATGTGTTACTGCTGAGCCCTATACTTCCACATTTGTGACATATGCTCCAAATTTCAAACACCTGTGGTGTCAGTCGGCCGAGCGTACAGCAATTTGTCTAAAACGCATGTTCTATACTCTCTTAACCATTCTACAATAAGTTTTGCACTAAGTAATGAAAAGTGCAACCAACGTTCTGCCCAGACTAAAAAAAAAACACATGGTCGCCATGTTTGATGATGTGCTCGATGGTTCTCTGAACGAGATAAACGGTAGCTGAGTAAGAGCAGCGGCTTATATGGTAAAAGACTGTTAGCTTTATCAACAGCATGCACTGTTGCACTTGCATACGCTCACTCATGCCGGTACCCATACATAACCCTAGCTGTCATGGCGGACATATATCTTCCATGCTGCATGTACTTCACTAGTGGGTGTTAGCACCGCTCATTTCACTCTCTTTACACAAAATAATATGCGCCCGTGTAGCAGACTGAAAATAGCTCCGGTGTGGAGTGCATTAAACCGCAGTTCAACTCTATGTGCACCGTAGTTCACGAGACTGCGCAGTTCAGCTTGAGTATACACCCCGGGCTAGATCGCCAATCTACGAGGAGCGTTGGGCAAAAACTACTTATCCATGTTATACAGCAAGTCAAATTCGACTTATCACTCCCTTCCCTCCATCTTTCACGTCCAATAAAATTAGATTTTAAAACTAACATTTGAAGTTTAACCGATAATTTAAAAGGTTATTATTGAGTAAAGAGTGAACTATGCTGGAGATCCAGCTTGTATCTACAAAAAATATGTTTTGAGCATTTTAATGATACTTCATAATATGATTCTCATTGTACTTAAGAAATATATTTTTTATGTATACTGATATGCTTATAAACTGTTAGGGTAATTTTTTTTCTGAATGCTAACACCACTACATAGGACTCATCAATCACAACATTATAACAATCAAATTGAATAAGGTAGGCCTATATTCCGAAGATCCAGACAATAAGTAAAATTAATTTTACTCTGATAACAGCTAGGAGTGGACATCATACTTTATTCACACAACAATCGGTCGATATAATCAGCAGTTCAGGATCCAATTAAGAGGATTTGCCATCAAGGATTCACGCAACGCAAAGCCAATTTAAGAGATTTTATCGTTAGAACTAACAAATAAGTGCAAGTGATATGCACCACATGCTATAGCATTTCAATGGAAAGAGAAAGCTCTAGCAATATGGCTGTTTCATTGCGATTGTAAAACACAACTATTACATATTATTCCTAACTTCGAGTTTCATTTCATTAAGACCGCTATTTTCAACCGGGAGTAAAAAAAAACTACACTCACTTTCTGATTCTAAGAAAAAGATAAGGTCATTTAACCAAGCTGCAACAATACTTTTATTGTAGAAATCAAATGGCCATTAAATGCACTTTAGAGACAATCACACGCGAACTCACATCATTGTGTATTGAAAGGAAATCCATTACGATTGTGATGGAAAAAAACAAGTAGGAAAAAACTTGAAAGGGTAATGTTAGTCAGGTAATTAGTAAATCATTAAGCGTAATTAGTTGAGAATACTTTATTGTGTTAGTTGCAGTGAGCAGGATACACCAATGAGTTGGAGATTCAGTGATAACAGTTTCAGGTTGGATGGATACTGTGATGCAAGTCTCGCAACAATGGTTCTCGTGAAATAAATATATAATACAGAATAAAAGAAACAATGAAAAAACTTTGCCGTTATTAGGCTTACAGCTTTGAACCGGAGCCAGAGGGAACGTTTATAGGGTCATATCCTAGCTGCATGCGGGAACACCTGCATATAGGGTTCCAACTATATGGACAAGAGCTTATCGCCGAAGGGGGAATTTATTTTTAATTATTATGATGAATCGTATTCGACTTAAATTTTACTACTGCTTAAAAATGCTCGTCTGTGCTTGTGTGCCAGGTACCTAGCCTATGTGAACCCACCTGTGAATTCATAACAGAATCTGGCACCATAAGAGGAGGCAGAAATGCTCATTTTAAATTTTTACGTTCATTCAAATTTCTCAACCAAATTTAGTCGCATATATTTGTAATTTTACGTAATTGTGTAAAAATGAATAATATGAAGGCATGTTATAGCACTTTTTTTTAAAATTGATTAGGCCTATAGAAAATAAACAAAAATAAATTAAATTTTCTAGAATTTCGAATCTGTAAAAATGGCCTATAACACCTTTAACTACGTATTTTCTTATTGATCTATGATAAATATTGAAAATCTGATATGATAGGAGAGTACAGAATACAGATGTCCTTCATTATCAAATATGCCAAGTTGTATTCAAATGATGGCTACCGACAGTGTTGGTTCTGACGCTAAGCGCTCGATTCTGATTCGGGAGATCCCAGGTTCGAATCCTGTCGAGACCAGCAATCCTGACTGAAGGTTTTTTCCGAGGTTTTCCTCAGTCGTTAAGGCGAATGCAAGGGATTGAGTCCTCTTAAACAGCCCTCGGACATCCCTTCACAATTTCCTATCCGCACATACCTAGTTACACCCTATAACAGGTTTCCCACGATAAAAATTTAAAAAAAATTAAATGATGGCTGCCGGACAAGGATAGCGCCGAACATCAAATCACACATCTCCCTCAGTCATAAGGGATAGTTTGAACTAGTGTTTTGTTGTTGCAATTAATACTTCTTTCGTAATTGAGTGTTATGAATTATAAAAAGCATAAATGACAATATAGTTGTTTTGATTACGTGTAAATTGTGAACTGCGATCATAAGCCCATACTCCTGTCTCTCCTGCCTCCTGTCGCTAGTCTTGACGACACCATTAAAAAAAAACTCTTTATAGCAGTGCAGCTTATTTAGCTCAAAATATATAATTCAACCTCTTACATTTTTACATTTTAAAATTGAAATCTTGAAAATGTTCAGTGGATGGTGAAACAGTTCAACTTTAGTATTGATTGCGTTCCTGGTTGTTTGGAGAGAATAGGAATCCTATCAGTATCAGAGTTGTTTGCTTTCAAAGCGGATGTAGAAATAGTTGCATGAACGCTCAGATTAGTTTTCTACGATGATCACTCTCGATACCCTACGTGAGATTCTAGACGATGATGTGTGGACGGTCGCAAGCCACTGGCTCGGTGATGCATTAGCCACACTTGGTCGACTAACTAGCACTTATATTATACCGGGACTCAGAGAAGCGTTTATGCCTAATAAATAATCATTGTAAAGACACACACAAAGCCTACTCATAGTGTAATTATCAATCAAGATAAATGGTAGACAAAAACAAGAACGGATGTACACTAGGCGATTATGAGTCATGCCGAAAGTGAGAGTTAGCGCGTTTATAAGTAAGTATAAATATACTTGCGCCGCGACGGAAATCTTTTGACCTCCACGAGGGGGTTCTAAAATTGAATTCGTTGCGCAGCTGCCCTCAGATTCGGTAGTCGGATCTGGAGCTTTCTGCAGCAAGAGCTTTATTATCAGATATAAAATAAATCGAAGGCTATTTTAGGAACGTTATTTTCAGCAAAGCTCCGAAACGAAAACGAAACGAATATCGGCTCGAATTTAAACACCCCACGCGATCCAGTCGTAAAACAGTCGTAAAACAGAAAATCGTTTAGATTTTAGTTTTATTAGCAAGAGGGTACGTTCGTAATCTGCTTCTGTTATATTATCTCTTGCAGAGTTCGATTCTTTTATTACGTCACCAGCTAGAGCCTGGATCACGGGACTTAGGGGTGCGGAAGTACGGTAATGCTAGCGCCGTAAAACTCAACCACGGCCTAGCACATAAATTGAGAATCATATAAAAGCGGCGAAGAAAAGAAAATACTAAATTCGTGACAAACGTATGTAATATATTGAAAGATATATAATCAAACGACCGGGCAGAATGTAAAGCTATATACACAATATATAGCACTCTGTGACAATATCTCACCAATGCGAGGGGGGGGGGGGGGTAATCAGGGAATTATACAATGAGTCAAGAAGGGAGCAAAACTCTTATATGTCCCCAGAAAGTGATACCATTCAAGTGGAAATATGTATTTTTGTTCATATTGTAATAATCTTTGTAATGATGGTCCCTCTTTCTATAGACTTGAACAACGACGTTGTATTTGTGCACCACCATCAAGTCAAATACACCAGTATAAGCTAAACCGTTATGTTCGACATGGATTGCACAAACTGCAAACATGCCTTCAAGATTCTCAGAGAGTTTTTACAGAGTAACATTGGATGTAACAAAAAGATATTGCAGGATGTGAGTGTATGGACTCTGGAGGCTATTTACATTTGCGGTAAGGTAGACCCTCAGTTGACCCTAACTGATAAGAAATGCAAATTAACAGTAAAATTTGCACTGTTATGAAAATGTCTAAATGTTTTATTTTTGTCAATTCGATTGTATGAAGTATACTTATTCCGTTAGGTTGTTTCTTATTGACGACCGTGCACAATTGAAATAAGATCACATTTCTGCTCGTGAAGTGCAAAATAAGAATCAACTAATATCGTGTGTTGAGACATCCTCTCGCAATTTATATGAATTTCTTCTTACTTGACTTTTCCACATGGTACATGGAAGCTGGATTGGTTTTAATAAACTCTGTGACTGCTTTGAAATCGGGTCATTTTTTCCTACCGAAAAAGTATCGACACAGTTTAAAAAAATTTTCATATCAATTATGATCTGATACTGTAGCCTGAATTTCTTTGACAAATGATACGCTTTCACAATATTCTGGATATAGTTACTTCTAACCCATAGTGAAAGAAATGTCACAAATCTTTCGTGTTTTATCATCATCAAATTTCCAAACCACACCCACAAAAACTCTGATCTTGAAAGCTGAGAATAAGTAAACCGGTCGAAAAGTTGATCCCTTCTCCTCCGAAACGAGCCTAAAGACAGACAATGTCTCCTATCGGGTTACATACACACGTCGGCCTATGGTTTAAAACAATGTTCTCGACTCCGTTAGAAACAGCCTCCATGCGACACCGGAAATCAAGCGTGTGGCTGCAGAACGAGTTTCATTTCCCGATGCAATAACCTATGTATGTAAGTTGCCCCTTGCAACATATCCATTATGAATTTTATTTGTTAACATGACTCTTCTCTTGTTGTAGCTTACAGAAACTATGTTCAATTACGATTTCGAGAAGGTAACATAATAATATCTATAGTTATTTCGTTAGTTTGAAGCCAAAGCCAGAACCAAACACCAAACAGTCAGATGAACCGTGTGTATTTTTAAAAGGATCAACTGATTAATATTATACATTTTATTTGGTATGAGTTCTAACTATTAAGAGTTAATCTATTTTTTTTAAATTACCTAAAATATTAATTTAAAAAAATGTGTGTGAACTTTCAGATTGAAATAGTGTCATTAGTAGCCATAGGCCTAGTTCACAGATGACACGCATATTTTAAAAATTAAGTATCTACAAAGTCCCCCTCCCCCGTGCATACATGCAATGCATTCGTTTACATTAGTATGTTAAATCGCCACTCGGTCTATTGCATGCGAAATCCTGACTACGCCTTTAAATTCTACCGCGATACCCCAAGGGGCCATACCCAATGCCCCCCCCCCCTACTCCTCGTCATGCTCAACTACTATGTAGATTTGTGAACAGAAGCGACAAAAAATGAACTCCATGATCCAGATAATAATAAAAAGCCACGCGAAAGGCCATGGCTTTAAAATATTGCTTGCGGTTGCAATCAAAGTAGTGTTTTCAATTCTTTTTGCACGTGATGTTCTAGCCTCAGAACATCTCTAAGGTAATCACTCGGACACACCCACACACGAACTGTCTGAGCTTTTCTTTGCCTCTAAACTTAACCTACAGATCCCATTTGACAGCACGCAAAACAAAAAATCTTTAATATATATAATTTGAGGAAGCTATGAAAAAGAGCTTGCTGTATATGTCGGAAAGGGCAAATTGACTTGGCTCAGTTGTACAACCCCCATAGGGGTAAAATGCTGCCACCTGTAATCGGCTATGTTTTCGGCAGTGGCGTAAAAAGGGGGGGGGGGGGATCTGGACAGAGGGGGGCAATGGGGGGGGGGGGGCACAATTTTGTGGCAAGATTTTGTTAATTGACAGTAAAACTGACAATCTTCATAACTTTATCAACTATCGACGAAATATCGATAAGGCCTTTAGTTAAATACAACCATTTGTAATGTTAAAAATTTAAAAAAACATGACATTTGTGCACTGTCGGACATCCATGACGTCAGTCATTTTTTTTATCATTTATCCAACAACAAAATATAAAATATATCCTAGAAAATATAATATTGTCTCTTGCGTCCACCAGTCACCACGTAGTACGTACACCCTGCACTCAACAGATATGAGAGGATAACAAGTAAACACACTGGTAGTTTTTAATTGATAATCACTTCCCGCCTTAAGATAAAACGGCCGCAATTAGGCTGACTTGTTATTGTCTCCTTCACGTTTCTTATCATGCGAGCCGGGTTATCGCGGCTCGGGCGAGAAAACGGGTTAAAAGCGGTTTGCGCGACCTCTCAAAGATATGCTATTAATAACACTTGCTAATAGATCGGTTCCTCGAGACATTGGTGTAAAACTGCCCTTCAATGTTGGAGAATATCTCAGACTTCCTTGTTAAAGTTGTAAGTTTTAATCAAATCAAAGTAAGGAGGTTTGTTCAACTGTGACCTGTCCATGGAAACCGATTTCCGTTTCTGATGCAAAGATTCACTTTTTCATGAATGAATAATTTGTTGGAAGTGAAATGAGCTTCAATGTTGGCGAAACAATGTTTTTGACGGTTTTTTTGTCTGGACGAATGCTGGAACAAACATGTTCTCAAATGTCGCAATTTTTTGTGATGCTCCAAGGACGGATAATACAAAAAGTTGTGAAAAACAACGTCGGATCATCTTCATCAAGTCACGAAATTACAATGTCGATGTTTTGGTCAGTTTTACTTGGAAATCTGTTAGCGAAATAAAACGTAACAATCCACGGAACAAAATAACAATAAAAACAAGATGGAGTCCAAATAAACAAGTAAATTGTATTTTTTGGGCTTAAGTCCTTGAACTTGTTTCACAGAATGATTGTGTTTCCCAAGTTTCGTTGGCTGAACTAAACATGGCGGCCTCTCGCTCAACGGAAAATAGTAGTTATGGCAACATGTCAACCGAATTATACAATATTTTAGGCGCAACTCTGTGAAAAATATGTACGTAAATATTATTCAGTTAACGATTTGTGATGCACAAGGAAAAATATATTATCCTCTCAAGGGAATCGAAAGTCAAATCAAGACATGAAAAAAATGTAAAAGTTTCTCTACACCTCCAGCCGGGATGTGCGGGTAGCCCGAAAATCTTGTTTCTGTATAGCGTCTTCTTGACGCTATACGCCCTTCTCATGTGGCGCGATCTGATGAAGCCTTGTTATAAAGTTGTATAAAGTGTATTTTATAAAAATTAAAAATATTTTATGATATTTTCGGGTAACAAAAAATTATATTTTAGGGGGATGGTGGAGGTGCCGGTCCAGAGGATTTACAGATTGTACAAAATATTGTACATTGAAAATCCAGACAATAGAAAAAAATTGAGAAAATTGTAATGAAATAAAATTTAAAAATATTTTATAAATATTAATATATAAATAATTTCTTGAAGTTAAAAATTGAATAATTAAAAAGCACTGTATTTTCATTTATTAATATTTATATTTATTTGTACAACATTTTGAACATTAAACATAAAAATAAATGCGAGCATGACAGAAAGAGCATCTGCCCCATAGAACTTGAGTACCTGTCACCCTCTAATACAATAATAAAATACAATGTCTAAGTTAAATGAAGTATCAAATACAACATCAATAAATATTATTGTACTACTTCCTTCTATATTAAAATAGTATTTGGGTAATAATTGTGTAACAGCGATAGCGTTTGAAGAACATATCGCCGCGATAAAAAAACCTACCTCAAATTTGTGCCGCAAACCTGGTTTGGTGGTTTATCAAATTGCTGTTCTTCAATCGAAAAGAAAACAGTCCATGAAGTAAAAAAGCTTGACGCAATGTTGAGATCGATGACGTACTTTGACCATCTCGATTGAAACGTGAGGCCGAGTTTGAGCCGGAAGCCAGCGAGTTTTTGTCGTGTTTATAAAAACGTTTTTTTATTGATCAATCTTGCAATATCTGCAATGAGACTAACTTTTTGTATATTTAAATCACGCTCTAATTTAAGTATATCTCAGCTACAAGATAACCACAACCCGATTTTAGCTATAAACAAGGACAAACAAAATTATACATATATCCCAAAGCCACAACACCAAAACCCAAACAAACAAACAAATAGTATTATTGACGCCATATCATAATCCCAACTAATTATTATTTAAAAAAAAATGATTGACTAGAATTCGCGTGCTGTCAGAAATAGATAGTTTTGTGCATAGCAGATGCATTCATTATTTACTGTTCATAAAAATTTTAATGGGTGGTTAAAAATTTAATATATTTGTTGCGAGCTCGCTTGGCTCGCGGTATGAAATTCTAAGAGTGGGGGAGGTAGATTTTACCTAGCTGGACTTCTTAGCAAATGGACCTGAGTTCGAGTCTCTTGCCTAGCAATTACGAGCGCCTAGGACGGGATCTAACTAGGGATCAAGGTAAGTACGGGATGTAATGGTATTCTCTATGGACTTAGTACTTGAATGTAGCTAGCGTCGTGACGCCTGAGGGGCTACCACGTCAGGGTACAGACATAGCGTCTCTGAACTAACGGCGTCTCGAAAGTTCAAAGCGCCCTGGAAGTTCAAAGCGTCTGGAAGTTCAAAGCGTCTGGAAGTTAAAAGCGTCTGGAAGTTCAAAGCGTCTGGAAGTTCAAAGCGCCCTCGAAGTTCAAAGCGTCTCGAAGTTCTTAGGATAGGTTTTTGGTAGGAGGTTTTGCAAAATATCAAAAATTTTGATGTAGGTTTAACTTAGGACTTATATTGTACATAATCTTTACAGGACATGGAGTTAGACATGATTAGGTTCGCAGGAAATATCCGAACCACAACTACTGACTTCCACCCTAAACAGGGCTGCTTTTATACCCAACAGCTCCTCCACCCAGCCAACCAACCAACGAGTTAAAAGCACGTGACACCCCCGAGGAGGGGGTGGGTTTGCAGCCCGGTTGGCGGGACAGAAAAGGGCTTGGAAAATTCCCACTTCACACACAAAGACATACAATGTAATATTAGAATAAAATAAAAATGTCTTTCTTGTTTATGGCTTATAACTATGATTGTTCTTTGTATTGTCTGTATAGTGTGGTCACTGGGTTTCGTCTCGTCCGGGATTTCGCCCCCAGTGACCACTACGCACGCACGCAAATAATAATATAAATATGTACACGAGCGTATTAATTAACGCGTATCAATGCCGCTCTTTCACTGGCCTCCCGGACCATCACCGGAGTGAGTGTGGACTCCACATACTCCCACCTCGGAAATGAGTCTTTCTGCTCATTTCCGACCTCGTTCCCGAACACGTTCCACGCACTCGAGTATACTTCGCGAAACTCCCATGTTGACTCTGTGGGCGGGCGCAGTTCGACGATTGGAAGGTCCCCGGACTCGAAGTGGCGGATCCCTGGAGCTGGCGGGTCGACGAAGTGGGGAGTTGATGCTTGAGGTCGGCGTCGGGGGTCGTTTTCGTGGATTGCTAGCGGCATGGGCCGGCTGTTTACCCACTCCGACGTCCACTCTTTGGGCGCCCACAGGAAATTGGTGGGCGCCTTGCTGGGGGGTTTCTGCAGTGTCTTGATAGGGGGTTTCTGCAGTGTTTTGATAGGGAGTTTCTGCAGTGTCTTGATAGGGGGTTTCTGCAGTGTTTTGATAGGGAGTTTGTGCGGCGTCTTGAAGGGGGTTGTGGATGCCCGCGGGGGGGTCGTGGGCATCCGCTGGGGTCTGGTGGGCGTTCTTGCAACGTCCTACGGGCGCCCCCGGACGAGATGCCTCTGGGGTTTGGCATTAACTTCTGTTTTCTTTGGTAACTTCACATTTCCCAGGATGTCTTCAGAGAAGTTCTGGAAGTTGACATGAGGACCCTCTTCTTCCTCTGCTGGGCCGTCGGAGATGGGGGACCACATTGCCGGTACCTCCAGGTCCTCTCGAATGGATTGCAGGAAAGCGTCAAAGTCCATGTTCATGGTCCAGAGGTCTGTACCCAACTGACGTGGAGTGGTTTTGACTCTTTGGAAGGACATTTGGAGGGGGTAGATTTTAGGAATTTACGACAAACATGTGTGGAGATCTTGCAACAAGGAAAATAGGAGAGCGGGGGTGGGGTGGACTGGCGCCTAATTAGTAGTTACTAAGGTCGAGCCGCTCAGGCTTCCTACTCCTCCTCCCACTCTTAGTTATGAGTGTCTCGGCTTCTTGTACCCCGTGGACTTCTACGGGGTGCAGTCTTTGTATGGGGCGGATGTACTCTCCAATTTCAGTCTTTAGCTTTGCTACCCTGTTGAAGCCATCCCGTCCCGGAAACACATCGATCACTCTGGCCAAGGGCCAATGCAACCTGTTTTTCTCGTTTTGAATAAAAACTAAATCTCCTACTTCTATTTGTTTATGTGATTTCTGTTTTGTAAATTGCATCAGTTCTGCCAGATATTCTTTTCGAAATCTCTCTTTTAGGTCCTTCATTAATTTAATCTTGAAGTTGTATCTTTTTGATAATGACTTTTGATTCATCGCGACCTCCTCTGTAAGTTGGTTAGTTTTTATCTCATTAAGGAACAATGCCGGCGTTAATGCTTGATAGTCGTTGACATCTTCGGACATATATGTCAATGGCCGTGAATTTATAATCGCCTCAATATTACAAAGAATAGTTATCATTTCTTCAAATTTTAAAACTGCTTTTCCGAGGACTCGACGGAGTATGTTTTTAATCAGGCGTATCATGCGCTCCCACCATCCCCCCCACCATGGAGACAGGGGTGGAATAAACTTCCATTGTATTTTCCGTGTTACAGTTGCAGTCACTACCTCTGTTTCAAAATTGAGGATATTATTCGCCCCGATGAAGTTAGTAGCATTGTCCGAATAAATTATTCTAGGCTGTCCTCGACGACTAATCATTCTTTCGAGGGCCTGCAGAAATGCTTCCGTACTCAATGCTGAGACTAATTCCAGGTGTACGGCTCGGTATACAGCAACCGTAAAAAAAAATCGACAACCCCAAACCTTCCTCCCACCCTTTAGATACATAGGACCTGCCAAGCGACGCCTGTAATTTCGAATATGGCGGCGTCGTTCACTCTGTCGGCAGGTAGTGGTGGGGGTTAGATGTCATTGGTTTAGCAGTGAACCGCCTGCACCTAACACAACGAGATATCACTCTGCTAACTGTCTTCCTCCCCCTCAATATCCAGTACTTCTCCCTCATGTTACTCAGTGTTATATTAACACCTGCGTGTGAGAGAGTTCGATGCATGTCCATAATCATTTTATCCACGATTTCATGTTTACTCGGAAGTAGAGCGGGCGTTTTGAAGATGTCCGTATCTTGACGAGCCGTGAGGCGGGATCTGATAGTTAGCAATCCTGACTCAGATGTTTTCCCAATTAATCTTCTTGGTTTTTTGGACCTTACTTAACAATGTAACTTTTCCCCGCCACTGATTGTATTTTTCGTTTATTTCAGCAGGTAATTCCTCATTCCCAAAGTTAGTTTCAACTCCATGTTTTCTGCAACAATAGTTTTGGTGGTACAGTGATGGAAAAGTGAAACCGATTGGGTCAATATCTTGTGAGTGGTTTGATAGAAAACATCTTTTGTTGACCGGACCATTGAACTCTTCGATTAATTTGTCAGTGTCACACCTTAGACTGTCTTCTTCTTTATCCCCTATCCATACCCAAAACCATTGTTTCGCGAGATTTATCGTGAATTGCCCGGAATACTCCCCACCTTCTTTAACTCGAGCTGGGCGGTTTTCAGTACATCAGTGGATTCTGTGACGAATTTTGTGAGTTCCTCCTTGTTATTGACACTAGTTAAACAGTTATCAACATAGAAAGCGTTACGTAATTGCTTGGCTGTTTCTAGTAGGTGTTTTGGGGCATTGTCTAAATGATGATTGATTGTAGCAGCTAACAAAAAGGGGCTGCTAGCTACCCCAAACACTACCCTAGTGTGCCTTAGAATTTTTATCTCTTTACGATCGGTATCCTTCCACCAAAGAAATCTAAGGTAGTCGCGATCACCCTCGTTTACAGATATCTGTAGAAAGGCAGCCTTAATATCGGCCGAAACGCCTATTTTCTTTTGTCGAAACTGCATCAGGATCTTCGGGATAACTTCAATTAAGTTGGGGCCCTTCGATAAACAGTCGTTCAATGATGGAGAGTTTTTATCTTTCCTAGCAGATGCGTCGAAAACTGGTCTTATCTTGGTACTACTTCCTTCTTTAATGACAGCTCTATGAGGAAGGTAATGACTTTTATCCCCTACTGATTCGGGAGGGGCTTCTTCGATTATTCCTTCTTGTTCCCACGCTTTGAAGACCTTGTCGTAATCATTGAAGTAGCCTCCGTCTTCTAATTTTTTGGTGGTAGTTTTCAACCTTTTGATCGCAATGTGGTGATTGTCGGGAAGAGGCGGATGGCCCCTTTAATCCACGGCAAATTTTATGCTATACCGCCCGTTGCGTTTCTCTTTTCACTGTTTTGAGGAAGTGTTTACTCGTGTCCCCTTTCGAGTTCTTCTTTCTCTACTTTGTTGCTCGGTCGGTGATACCGATTAGGTCAAGCTTCCATAAATCAGGGATAGTACAGTCTTTACAAACAATTGATGTGACCAGGAGAGAGTCATTAATTCACGGGCATTATCTCTCCAACTTTTCCCCATCAGTGGTCCAGCCAAGTTTAGTTTTTCCCTAGCCACTGGACCCGATTTTAATGCCTGAATATTCCCGGTAAATAGTTTTACCCGCGGACGTCGGCCCCCCATGAGAAACCTCGATTTCTTTCGACCCGTGTCCGTAATCGCTTAGAGTTATATTCTTATCTTCCAACTCGGTTATCCAAGCTCCTAGCGGAATGCTTTGCGCGTATTTTGCAGATTTCCGGGTTGTCGAGAACTTTGAAACAACATCGGTAATTATCCTTCGGATTAGCCAAGTAAACCACATATTCGTTGTGTTTTTTAGGGAGAGTTTTATTGACACCGAATAACCCGTGTCTTAACGTCTCGCACCCTGTGGGTGGGTAACCCATTTCCCGCGCAATTTGTTTAGTGATGTAAGATCTCTGAGACCCAGTATCTATCAATGCCGGGCCAGTCTACTCTGTCCATTATGACCTTCGATCTTGACCCCGCATTGTCTGCAGAAGGACTTTTGAGAGACGTTTGTATTTTGCCAGTGCAGAAAAATTGTCTTGTGCGATATTTTCAATCGTGTTTTCATTCGTTTTTGGTTAATTGGAATTTCACGCACATTATTGCTCCCATGTTTTCTCTCACACAACATGCACTTAACGTTTTTTTGCATGATTTCGCGGAATGACCTTGAATTAGAAAATGAGAAGCAAGCCCTTTTTGCAGTGACTATGGCCTGCCTCTCTTCAAGCGTCATACGCCTAGCTTTGTAGCATTCGTGCGAGGGATGTTGTTTATCACAAAATAGCATTGTCTACGCGTAGCTGCTTAATGTTTTTATTAGAATTCAACAGGTCAGCTGCGGTAGCAATATTAGGCTTGCCTGTTTTGTGTGAATTTTTCATGGGAACCGCGTGATTCGAAAGTGGTTTTTGCTAACCTCGCGCGTTCCTCGCTTGTAACTTCATTTTTCAAAAAGTTCATTTTGTAATTGAAGGTCGTTTCATTCCTATCGGTTTGAACATGAAGTTTTAAGGCTGCGCTGCCTCTCCCAAGCCTTTATCAGTTCTTCTGGTAGGCAACTTTCCACCATTGGGAAAGAATTATTGATATTGATCATTAACCACCCCCCAATGACTCTAGGGCGCGAAGTTGCGTCTCAATCTTATCATATAGTTGTGATATATCCGACATACGTTTTTTTGACGTTTTATCAATTTTAACAGTTCCCGGATATATACGTCAATGAGAACGTCCCTTTTTTCCCGTATCTTGTCGTAAGTGCCTCAATGGCTTTTTTGTAACTGGTTTGTATTTTCCGATAACTGGAAACATTTCCTTGGACGCGTCCGTTACCATGCACTGAGATAGATACTGAAGCTTGTCTTCAGGCGCAATTTCCTTATCCTCGTGGATTTTCTTGAATTGGCCCCAAAACGCAAGCCACTCTCTAACATTGCCACTGAATTTGTTTAACCTCTAATTCCGGTAACCTGTATTTTTTCTGAGTATCGACCAGATTACTCGCAATTGAGTCGTGATAGTGGATGCTATTTCTCCATTCTGTTTATTAATTTCCCTACAGTTTTTCTTTAATAGTAATGAATTTCTCGCGGTATGATTCAATTGATACATTTTTCGTCCTCTATTGCGTCCTCACCTATGTATTGTCCTCTACCAACACCGAAACAATGCTTGAATCTATGCTTTTCTAATCGGTTACCCTTAAACAGTGAACAAGTGAAGCAAATTCCTGAGCTCTCTCGGGAGAATAGGTTTAGCTAATTCCGCCATGATTAGTTGACACATTCTAGTGAATGATGCCCCAACGGGTGTCCTCTGCCTCTTAAGGGTCTCCATTATAATTGCCAAAGACTGTAGTGAATCGGGTCCTGTCACGTCGCCAAATGTGCGAGCTCGCTTGGCTCGCGGTATGAATATTCCCAAGATGGGGGAGGTAGATTTTACCTAGCTGGACTTCTTAGCAAATGGACCTGAGTTCGAGTCTCTTGCCTAGCATTACGAGCGCCTAGACGGGTCTAACTAGGGATCAAGGTAAGTACGGGATGTAATGGTATTCTCTATGGACTTTGTACTTGAATGTAGCTAGCGTCGTGACGCCTGAGGGGCTACCACTCAGGGGTACAGACATAGCGTCTCTGAACTAACGGCGTCTGGATGTTCAAAGCGTCTGGAAGTTCAAAGCGTCTGGAAGTTCAAAGCGTCTGGAAGTTCAAGCGCCCTGGAATTCAAAGCGTCTGGAAGTTCAAAGCGTCTCGAAGTTCAAAGCGCCCTCAAAGTTCTTAGGATAGGTTTTGGTAGGAGGTTTTGAAAAATATCAAGAATTGTGTAGGTTTTAACTTAGGACTTATATTGTACATAATCTTTACAGGACATGGAGTTAAAACATGAGTAGTGTCCGCAGGAATATCCGAACCACAACTACTGACTTCCACCCTAAACGGGGCTGCTTTTATACCAACAGCTCCTCCAGCCACCCAACCAGACCACGAGTTAAAAGCACGTGCCCACCCCCGAGGAGGGGGTGGATGCAGTCAGGTTGGCGGGACAGAGAAGCGTGGAAAATTCCCACTTCACACACAAAGACCATACAATGTAATATTAAATAAAATAAAAATGTCTTTTTTGTTTATGGCTTATAACTATTGATTGTTTCTTTGTATTGTCTGTATATTGTGGTCATTTGGGTTTCGTCTCGTCCGGGAAATTTCGCCCCCAGTGACCACTACGCACGCACGCAAATAATAAATAAATATGTACACGAGCGTATTAATTAACGCGTATCAATGCCGCTTTTTCACTGGCCTCCCGGACCATCACCGGAGTGAGTGTGGACGCCACAATATTATAAATAACCGTATGCATAATAAATAACAATAATACATTGTATATTTAATTCAATGTCATCGCGCTTTAAAGCGTTAGAATCATTATTCGTAGGGTTACACGGTACGTGTGTGTGTGAAGGTTCCTTTCTTTTGAAGCCGCCACAATAACGTTTCAAGCCAAACCATGGTAAATGTCAGACAAAATGTTTTACAAAAATGATTATTGTGGTCATAGTCAAGCGGATTAAAGGAAAATACAAGAACAATTAGGGGTTTTGTGGTAGAGGGCTGAATTTTGGATTGTATACTCAGAACAACATTATAAGAAAATTGCCTCGAGAGCATGAAAAAATCCACCCGGTTAAGGGGTGGAAGGGGGTGAAAAATGGCTTTTTTCAAATATAAAAAATTCAAAAATCAAACTAAATTTGATCCTAAGATTACAAATTTTTTACATATTGTAGATAAAGTCCAAATTTTAAAAAAAAAAATATATATCACCATATATTTATATATAACCAGATTTTGCCCCCTTTTGGGTCTTTTTTTCACAAATTTACCCACTCTGCTGGGAGGATACCCTACCAGTTAGGGTTAAGTGATAGGGCCGTGAATTTTGTCTAAAACACTCAGAAGAATGATCTCAAAAAATTGGCCCGAGGAGCCCTCAAAAGTTGCTTGCTTATAGGAGAAAGGGGGGGTGTACTAAAAGGGGTTGATAAAACAAAAAATAAGAAATCCGTATTCAAATATTATATTACAACGCCATATTAATGTGTATTGTAGATTAAGGTCTAAACTTTAATTTAAAAAATTAAAATTTCACCATATATGTAAATCTGGTCAGATTATGCGCCCTTTTCCCATTTCATAAATTTCCTAAATATTACGAAAGTGTATCGTGCGACCACTCTTTTTGTCACAAATTCTCCTAATATTACGAATTAGGACGAAAACAAAGATTTTGTGATGCTTTGGGTACATTTTTTAACTCAATGGACTTTGATCTCATTTTAAAAAATTCACTCAATTTTAACGAAAGTGTATCGTGTGACCACTCGTTTTGTTCAAAATTATGCCTATTATAAAAAAAAATTATTAAAAAAAGTTTTTTAAAACCTAGGTACAGTTTCACTCAATGGACTTTGACCCCATTTTCAAAGTATGTATGACAAAGTGTATGACAAAATCTTATTTTCGTCCTAATTCGTATTATTAGGATAATTTGAGACAAAACGAGTCATCACATGATAGACTTTTTGTTAATAAATTTAGTAAACTTTTGAAATGGGGTCAAAGTCCATTGAGTGAAACTGTACTTAAGGTGTTAAAAAACTTTTTTTTATCCTTTTTCTTACTATTGGCATAATTTTGAACAAAAAGAGTGGTCACACGATACACTTTCGTTTTAAAAATTTAGTGAAAATTTGTTAAAATGAGATCAAAGTCCATTGAGTAAAAATGTACCCAAAGCATCACAAATTTTGTTTTCGTCCTAATTCGTAATATTAGGAGAATTTGTGACAAAAAAAGTGGTCGCACGATACACTTTCGTAAAATTGAGGAATTTATGAAAAAGGGAAAAGGGGGCATAATCTGATCAGATTTACATATATGGTGAAATTTTAATTTTTTAAATTTAAAATTTAGACCTTAATCTATAATACACATTAATATGGCGTTGTAAAATAATATTTGAATACGGATTTCTTTATTTTAGTTTTATCAACCCCTTTTAGTACACCCCCTCTTTCTCCTTTAAGTAAGCAACTTTTTTGAGGCTCCTCGGGCCAATTTTTTGAGATCATTCTTCTGAGTGTTTTTTGACAAAATTCACAGCCCTATCACTTAACCCGTAACTGGTAGGCTAATCCCCCCAGCAAGTGGGTAAATTTGTGGAAAAAAGACAAAAGGGTGCAAAATCTGGTTATATATACATATATGGTGATATATATTTTTTTTATTAAAATTTGGACTTTTATCTACAAAATGTAAAAATTTTGTAATCTTAGGATCAAATTTAGTTTGATTTTTGATTTTTTTTATATTTGAAAAATGCCATTTTTTCAAAAACCCCTTCCACCCCCCCTTAACCGGATGGATTTTTTCATGGGTCCCTCGAGGCAATTTTCTTAATTGTTGTTCTGAGTATACAAGTCCAAAATTCAGCCCTCTACCACAAAACCCCTCATTGTTAGGCTAATCCGCCTAGCTATCATTAAATGTTTGCTGTTGTGAAGAAATAAAATACCGAAAAAAAAAAACAAAAAAACAAAACAATTTTAATGAAGGAAAACAATTATTGTATTTTCAAGTATTAAATCGATGAAAACATTATGTGTTTCCCAATTTACAACTGTATTTTACTCTGAATGTACACTAAACACACAACGGTTTTATTTTCATGATGGCGAATAGCCAACTGTGGCCTCCCTTTTACGATCGGTTATTTCGCACTGTTTGTTATTTTCTTTTTGAAAAACATAACATCATACTGACACTTGTTTTTATGAGTTCATCACCTATGAGTTCATCAAATTACATATCTGCATTATTATTACCAGAATTACATACAATTGCATTCTCCTTTTCTAGCCTTGTGACAGTTATTTTCGAATTGTTGTACATTATCTATTCCAGGTTTTTCTATCATCCATAGTGAGTGAGTCACCTTCTAAAATAGGAGCAGTCTTTCCTTTCAAATCACCTTCTTGAAATGTAAGATCGTTAATCAGACATGTATCCAGTAAATAAAGAACTACGGAGTGGGCGGGCCCCACTCTAAAACGACTACATTTAACACATCGAGCAAAACAACGTTAAAACACGCTGTGTGAACCTGTGCAGTTAAGAAGTTGTTTGCAGATTTTCAGTACATACAAACAAGTGATAGCGCAAGTATTATCGGCTCGAGGTCACGACACCGCTAAGTTATAATGTCTAGTCGCTGACTTTTACACAGCCCATGCAATGCCGTCTTGTGCATAGCGCGATTGCGCTGTCTTCTCCATGAGACAAAACAATAATGCACCTCCAGACTCCACCCACTCATGGTTTTAGGGGGTCGAAGTGTGAGGAGTTTAGGTACGTTTTAAAACAGGTTTGGGCAAAATCGATATTTCGATACGATCCGATATGTGGAATATTTTTGATGTCGACATTTGAACTTCAAATCAAAATAACAAAATTTAGGGGAGAAAAAAAATTGGGGGAAAAACTTTTCAGACTCGAAAAGAGGATTGGATTTTTTTGGAATCCAAGAAAAATTGATCTATACTTTAAATTTCTGCTCGCGTGCCTGATTATTATGGGGGAGGTGCCGGGGATTCAACGCGAGCGCAAAAAAAGTAAACATCGTTTTTCACTTTGTCGATTTTAGCCACATTTATTAATAGAAGGCATAATTTGATACAATTTTGTTGTAACTTCAAAAATAATTTATGGGCCCGATAATAATATTAATAATATTAATGTCGATGTCGCGTATCGGTATCGGGAAAATTTTCGTGCGATGATGGACTCAGCAGCCTTTTCTGTAAATCCGCAATTTTTTTGTTTTGTAATTTGGGCAATTGGTTCGGTCAAAATATGCTGATTACCAAAAAAGGGTGTTATTTTTGGGAAAGCATATTTTTGCGTGTTATAGTCTATATTTTGTGCACAGCTTTAAGACACGAGTTATAAAGGGCCATTTAGATTAGTTTACAATGCTCTAGTATCTATGTGAAACAAAAAAATCTGGAAAAGCCGAGTTAAGAAATTCCTCAAAACGCCAATTTTAGCAAATTTCAGGATCAAAAAACTTAAAAAAGTTCTTGAAAAAAACACAGTTCCAAGATATAATTTTTTTAGTGTCATTTTAGTGTAGAAACAAGCGATGGATTATGTGGTAAAAAGAAATTTTTGGAGGTAATAATATGCCCTTTAATAATAATGTTTTACATCAAAAAATCATTGCTATAGTTGCGAAAGATTATGATAAAACGTAGGTCTAACAAGTCTTATGCCAGATCGACCTACATCCACTACCACTATCACGATATTCTTAAAATTTCTTATATTACATTTACAAATGACCATATTAAATATCCTCAAAATCACATTAGAAAGGCTTCTACGCAAGTTACAACTTAGAGCAGCATCGCGCCAAATCCTTGAGTGCGCGCGAAACCCCGGATGTCAGCAGGTATGCATCACATTATGCGCCGTACTATGATTTATTACTTCCATAAAACATCTAATCCACATGCTAATTATTCACAACTCAAGCACCATTAAACAATTACCTACTATCAAAACAGTTGCAAAAACGCACGCCATCATGTCAACGAATGAGTTATGATTCATAAGACAACACGAAATAGTTTGAATAAAAAATGAATTGTCAATATTGTTGCGAGCACTGAAGAAGTTCTATAGTAAAGTTATCTAATATTTGAGGCTAATACAAACAAACTTGGCCACTTTCAAAAAGAGCATCACACGATTTTCCCGTGTTTAAATTATTTGTAACAATTAAATCAAACCATTAGAAAGGCTAATGCACAATTCGTTTCGTTATAATTTATTTCATCATTGCACGATTTATTATATAATACAAATGTTTTTTAGACTGGAAGTTGAAAGTAAACAGCGAACGTATCGTATACTATGTTTGTTTTTACCATGTTTATGAAAAGTAAAACTCTCTTGAAACTTATCAAAGTTATCAAAGTGAGTATAGCCCGAAGTGAAAAAGAAAAACATTCTGTACTAAAAAGTTTGTCTAAGTCGACGCAGAAGTTAAATTGTCAAACCGGATAAGAAACCAGTCGGCTCTAAAAGAAGTTTAGAAAAACAAAGTCATCAACTTCTTCGGGCGTATGGTTCGTGTATCCACCGCAGGCAGCGCTAGCTGACTTCCACTTAGAATGCAGGGTGTGCAGAATTTTCATTCGGTACGAAATATTAATTCGTCTATTTACTGTTGTGAATCAATAAACGACGCTAGGAAAGAAAGATAGGATGCCACATTTGGTGAAAATGATATAATTATATTTCTAAAAGCTATCTGCCAAATTCTACCAGGTTGTCTTGTAATTATTGTGTGTATGTGTTTTATGAAACATAATAGTGACCAAGATGTCGATTAAACAATATGAATACATTCACGCTGTTAAAAAAAGGATTCGAAAGCTCTAATAATTGTGTATTAGTTTGTTATTTTTTTTGGGGGGGGGGGGATAGCTAACACATTATAGTGATACTTGCTGTTTGTTAAAAGAACAAGAAAAGTTATTCGCAGTTAAATTATATGCAAATAGAATTACTTACACTAGAATTGCTATACTCTACTCCACCCATGCACATTATTCATTGCAGTTCCACCACGACTGTTGCAGATGAACTCTGTACTACATAGCTAGAGTATTATTAACGAACTATATTTAGTAATTAAGTATTATTGTTAATATTGAAAATGCTGTATTAGTTTACAATTATTGTTCAATTATTATTAATTGAACACCAATGATTGATTGAAATGTTTCCGGAATATTTTCATTAAAATTATTTGAGAAATGTCTCGCTAAATAGTTTTAATAATAATAATACTAATAATAATAATAATAATAATAATAATAATTTTTTTTTTTTTTTTATTTTTTAATTGGAAAAATTTTTTG
>JAMZAV010007703.1:0-54735 GCA_024449915.1 Sweltsa coloradensis | reverse complement strand
GATATTATAAGTAAAATCCAATTTGTGGGCGTAGCCATCTTTAATTTCCCTTCTGCGTTGTCGACTACTATCAGTTGAGCTGCTATAATACCAAATATTTCAGGTGCGTGAGAAAGATGCAACTATCCAAAGTATGTTGAAGGACATCCAACAGATGCAAATTACTACGCAGCAGATAATAAGTGGTGGGGACGACGACATGAAAACTCTGGAGAAGTGTGTTGGCAACGTTCGCCTCCGCGATGACGAGTGGTACTTCTCAACGTATGCACATGTGGGGATCCACAAACAAATGCTCTCGGTAAGTGAGGTCCTAAATGCACTTCTTTGGCTGGGAACTACTATGTAGGGTCTACAATCTACATACCCTACTCCCTATACTTGAAAGGAGAATTGCTGTCAAATTTACATCGTAGGCCTACCTACCTTAGATCTTTTTTTGGTCATAATTGTACGTAATTGGCTAAAAAGAAATGTTTTGAACTAGGTTGCACATTCTGATATAAGTATTATTATCAGAGTTGGGATTCGTTTATAAATTCGAAATCGATGTCAAACCAATAATTTCGACATCACATCGAAAAACAATTCGACATCAATTTTTTTTTTAAATAAAAAAACGTCAAATTTTTGTTTTATGATTTTTTTCCCGTTTTTTAATGTAAAAATAAGTAATGTTATAATGCAAAAAGTAAAATATATGGTTTTTAGGCCTACATGGTTCCAAAATATATATATATATATATATATATATATATATAGTATTTATTTATTGTTTGTTTATTTGCATATGTTTAAAAGTTTAATTTTACTATAATCCATAATATTGATATGTTAAATTAGGTAAATATTATTGCTGTTGTATGCATAAGCTGTTTTACCTAATCCTTTACACTTGTGCCACACTCTTAAATCAAATTTTGATAAAACCATGTTTACATTTTGCAAATATTCTTTACAGGACCACGTCAGAACAATAAGTTACAAGCAAGCAATCGAACAGAATGCAGATTCTTTCAGAGGTCGTACTGTTCTGGATCTAGGTTGCGGAACAGGAATTCTCTCTATGTTTTCTGCGTCGGCCGGAGCCGGACGTGTAATTGGTATTGACCAATCAGATATCATATATAATGCAATGGACATAGTGAGGTAATTTTATAATTAATTTGAACTTAGCCTCGATGTAGGCCTACTTTCAGAATGCACAGTTGTTGACAATAAAATTTAAATAAGCAATAATCAGAAAGGTGGCTGAATTAGTGAAATAATCATAATAATAATAAAAAAGTGTTAATCAAAATGGTGCCACTTTTTCTGGGCGACGTGCGTAAGGTAATCAACTAATCATTAATCAAGATTGCATTGCACGTTTAAAAAACTCAACGCCTATTTTTCTTGCTCCGGCACTGTACTACCTATAGGCTATTAGCAACGACGTCACGCATCCAGGTGCATGCCAGCCGGATATTCTCCGCTTCAAGCCCTACTGAAGAACAAGCAACCCTCATTTTGCAAGTTGACACCTGCTGCACGGCGCAACACTTATCACGCTCTAACTTTTATTATATTCATTGGACGATGAATAATATTTACTATTTAGCAAACATATCATTACTTCTTCTAGTGATTATGTCAAATTTTCAGACACAGCCGTTAACTTATTTCATCAATGTACATATTATTATGAACTGTAAGACTTCTACTTGTTCTTTATGAAATTAAATAAAAAACAATTTCAACTAACAAAAAACTACTGATCGGATTTTGACAAGACCTCTTTCAAAATGTGCATCTGACTGCTTAGACAAGGTAACTTTCTAGATAGAAAGTGCACTGAACAAAAATTTACAGCATACCCAACACTAATATGCAGGGTAGGGTATGTGTTTTCATTTAAAATTCTCACTTTTGAAGTGCGGATGAGCTGTGAAAAACTGCATGTTATGCTGTAAATTTTTGTACAGTGCTTTTTGTATCTAGAAAGTTCATTTATTTCTGGCCTAACTAAATAGTTAGATGCATATTTGGAAAGAATTCTTGTCGAAATCCGATCAGTAGTTTTTTGTCAATTGAATTTGAGAAGACTTGGGGCCTATTTATAGTCGTTGATAATTTTGTCATGTATAATGCGTACATTGTTATAACAAGCTAATGGCTGTGTATTTTTTTTAAATAATCACTATTAGGTAGAAGGAGTGATATATTTGCTTAATAAGTTAATATTATTCCTTTAAGTTTTGTCCAAATATGTAATGAATATAATAAAAATTAGAGCGTGATATTTGTTGTGCCGTGCAACATAATATGTCAACTTGCGAAATGAGGATGCTTGTCCTACAGTACGATTTGTGATCACTATATGCCGAGCTGTGATATATTTTTGAACCTGTGATGGCAAAATGTAAAATTATTATCATTTCCACAAGATACAAATCGTCAAATTGACTACCGATTGTATGGCAGTCTACTTTAGCGCAGGAATTATGATATGATGACACATTTCGGACAAGGTTTTTCATCTTCTTCTTTTCATATGCCCGCATTTTTGGCTTACTGGGCCATCATGCATTTCCTGGTTTTCCAGTAGAGACAGGTTTCTTTTTCCTCATAGTTCATGCCGAGCGGAAGGGCATCAATTTCGTCTTTAAGAGTTGAACATCTCATCAGATGCTCTCTGTTCTGTTCTTCCTTCCCACATAGACCACAGGTACTGCCATCAGTGATTCCTATCCGATGTAGGTGCTTTGCAAGCAGATCATGTCCTGTTAAAAGTCTAAACTGTGCAGTAGCTGTCCGTCTATTTTCATGATGTTTGACCTTTCCAGTAGTTATCTCTTGCCATGCTTTTCCTTTCCCTTTATCAATCCACTCTTTTTGCACTCTCCTCTTGGTTGCTGTGCTAAGATGTGCCTTTACCGATGAATGTGACAGATTCTTGACTACTTGGGGCATTTTGCTGCCTCTCTTTGCCAGGTAATCTGCCTTCTCATTACCATACACTTCACAATGTGCTGGAATCCATTGCAGCACTACCTGTCTGGCATCATAATAAAGCCTTAGCAGCAGTACCTTGCATTCTTTCACCTCATTATCCACCCTCTCTTTACATACAATGGCCTGAATTGCTGTCTTTGAGTCCGACATTATCACTATTTTCTTATCTTGATGTTCACTTATCTTCTCCAATGCCAACTTTATGGCCTTCAATTCACCATTGTAATTGCTTGCATTTTTTCCTGCTGCCCAGGAGTGTTCAAACCACTTACAATACACACCAGCCCCAGCCATGCCCTCCCCAGGTGAGGCAGACCCATCAGTGTATACATGCAACCATTCCTCTTCCGGATATTGCTTACGAATGTATTCAGTTGTACATCTCCTTAACTCCTGTTTGTTGTACTCACTCTTCTTCCTCTCCAACCCATCCACTGTCAAACATGATGTACATCCAGCATGGCCATTCTGATGTTAGGTTTTGGCAGTTCCATTCTGGTACTTATCATTGTAGTTCCTAGCAAATCTTTTTTAACCCTTTAAGCGCCACGCCCGCGTATACGCGGGCTTAGGCGAGGTCGCTGCTAGGCCACTCCCGCGTATACGCGTTTTACTTCTCCCGCTTTTTTTGTAATTAATGTAAGACGATATATTGTAGATATCGACGTCTGGTAAATTGCAAACGCTTGCGACATATTACGGCAAAGTGATGAAGCTTCAAGTGCAACATTTCGATTGTCGGTGTTTTTGAAACGAGCGTGAATGTTTGATGTTGTGATACCAGTTTCATTGTCAAAGGCGCGCGCCTCGAGTGAGCATGGCTAAACGGAACTTGACTTCGCGCCGAAATAAAATCATTTCAACAGACGATATTGTGGAGATAATTTTGACAGCTGAATCCGATGAAGAACCGTGTGACAGTGATGTGAGCTCTATTTATGATCAAGGAAGTGATAACAGTGACCAAGAACTATCAAGTAATCAGGAAAGTAAGTCTTTACCGAGGCCTACAACAGAACATGTTGCCGTGTGTCGTCCACTCTTGCTTTGCCCTAAGACAACATCTAGGCCTATTCGATCAAACAAGGTAAGAAGATTAATTTTTGATTATGATGAAGACGAGCACGATTTAGAGAACTTTACTTTCGGGGAATCGAGTGAACACAGGCCTATTCCGAAACCTACAATTTTTTAAAAAGAACTCGGCCCAGGGCGTGTGACCGATGCCAGAAAACCCGGCGCTTAAAGGGTTAATCTCTTCTGCAGCTGTTATGAAAGTCTTTTGAGTTTTCAGCTTCTCGTATGGTACCCTCTTCCACGTCTCCTCATCCAACCTAAGCAACTTTTCATGTAGACTGCCAGCTGCCATACGTCTTCTAAGTTCCAAAGGCTGTGTATTAGTTAGTGCCTCCATTGCAGCAATAGGTGTTGATTTCACTGCTCCTGTAGCAATCCTCAGTGCCTGGTTCTGCACTCTATCCAAGGTCTCTTGTGCATTCTTAGGTGCTGTAGTGAGTAATGCACTTCCGTATTCAAGTACAGGTCTAATATATGTTTTGTACGTAGTGGCAAGTACTTCTGTACGGGCACCCCAGTTCACCCCGGCGACTCTTTTCATTAATTTAAGTCTGCTTTTTGCCCCTTCACATATTTTCTCTATATGTTTAGCACCTGTCATCTTCTGGTCCATTGTCATACCCAGGTAGCATGGGTTCTCTTCCTTGTTGATGATCCTACTTCCATACTCTTTGAATTTGGGCACCGTTCTTCCAAAGGTGTGATAATCGTACACCGTCTTTGTCATATTAACTTCCATCCCATTAATTTTTGTCCATTCTTCTCGTGCCTTTAAAGCTTTGTTCATTTCCCATTCCATGTCCTCTTTGTTTTTACCATAGTACCACATCATCTGCATACATTTTAAGCTTAACCTCACTTCTGTCTTGTATATACTTTGCCAAATCATCAATATATATGATAAAATAAGGTTGGACTTAAAACAGCACCTTGTGGCACTCCTGTCTTAGTCTGTCTATAGCGAGACTATTGTTGTTATACCTTACTCTGATAAAACGTTGGCTTAGAAACATTCTTGTCCATCTAGCTATGTTCTCTGGTACTTCAAGATTGTTCATTTTCTCTATGAGTTTATTGTGATCCACCAAGTCGAATGCCGACGTAAAGTCAATGTAAGTCACCAAAAGTGGACATCTCATGCTAAAACCTTCCTTTACATCTTGCTGTAAGTATGCTATTTGATCTATGGTACTTCTATTATTGCGGAAGCCCGCTTGATGTGGTGACAGTACATTATTTGCTTCTAGATAAGATTATTGCCGGAAGTTCACTATATGTTCCATTAGCTTGGCCACCATGCTTGTTAACGATATGGGTCGGTAGCTTTCCACTTTACTGCCATCTTTGCCTTTCTTCAATAGAGGTGTTACTTCGGCCGTTCTTTTCCCATCGGGTATGTTACCCTGCCATGTTAAATTGCACAAGTTCAAAATTGTCATCTGCCAGTTTTGTCTAGGTTTTTCAGAAATTCAGGATGAATCATATCCACTCCTGGTGACTTCTTGATCCTCAGCTTTTTCATAGCTTGCACATCTACACTGACTTAGAAAGGACCACTATAAGGGTCCAGCTCGTCTCTATGTATGTTTTTTCTGTCAATTTTACATGTCCAAGAATCCTTCTGTTACTTCTGATTAGCTATCTGCTTGCATATGGCCTCTGCCTTCTCTACATCTTCTACTATCTGTTTATTTTTGTACACAATTGGTCCATTATCATTTACCCTTTTTTTCTTTGTTACACAATCTAGAAAAGTATGCGTTGGCTCTACTTCCATCTTTTCTATAGTCAATCTTTTCTGCAAATTCTTCAAATGTTTTTCTCATACTTTCCAGTATACATCTTTTCAATTTGGCATGGGCTTTTCTATGCTTGACCATGTCTTCCATTTGTTGTGTTGATTCAACTTTCTTCCTAGCCTTATCTGTATCCTCCTTCAGCATTTGTAATTCCTCATTCTTAATTGGTTTATACTTTCTAATTTTACCTCGGTATCAATTTTTTTGGCACATCATGTATAATACATACTATGTCCTTGTATTCTCTGCCCACATTTTGATTTTTTCAAAGTGCTTTTCTGTTTAGGCTTTATATTCCTTCCATCGTCCTTTCTTAAAATTCCAGCTAGTTCTTTCATCCTTTTGTTCCTTGGAACTCGTTTCTTTTTAATAAGGATTACTTTGTGGCCTGCTCCTGTTAGAGACTCGTGATTAGTTTGCGTTTGAAAGTTATACACACTTGAGTGGCAGAATACTAGGCCTGGTCTTGACTGACTCCCTCCGTACGCCAGAAATGTATATGGAGACGGTGTTCTCTCCAATAGCATTAATGGGGTACCGTCAAAGAGTCCTCCACCTCTCTACCCACTCTACTGGTCTCTCTATAGCTCCACGCCTCGTTGGGTGCATTAAAGTCCCCAACAAGCACAATGTCATAGTCCAGATTAACTATTGGCTTAAACCATTGGTCTCATTTAGTGGTGGGTTGTATGCATATGACATATTGTGTCTTAGAGTGTTGTTTCCAAACGTCGAGCTTCACCATTTCGAGTTTATCGTCATCATTCATCTCATGCAGAACTTGGAATCTTGCAGTGAGGCCTACCTTCACTCCAACCAGAATGCCTGAGGCAACTCTCCTAGCTCTGGGAAGGCTGTAGATGTTATAGCCAGGTATCTCTGCCTTTTCCAAGTTGTCTTTGTCTGATATTGCTCCTGCTTCGACAATGCCGAATGCGTCAGCGTCTTCGTCAGTACAGTAATTAGTTTCTTAAATTCTACATATTTATCTTCGTGAGATACCTCCGGCGTTCCAAAAAAGAAATGTACAGCCACCCTTAAAAGGGCGAATTTTACCCTGTCTCTACTTTTGGGCATTTTCTTGTCCGATCGTTTGGTTTTGTTTGCTTCTCAGCTTACAATATCAAGGGGGCACGTGACGCGGCTTTAATTACATATAAAACGTAGCAAATATACAGCATTAAGGCTTTGTCGGACGCGATCGGAAGTCCCCCCCCCCCCAAAAAAAAAACATGCTATTTGTATGTACGGTAGTACCTCATTCTACGTACATGAATATGAAAACTGCCAATTGGCCATGTATTGAATTATGAAAACAAATGATGTTTGCTTGCAGGGAAAATAACTTATCAGACAAGATACAGCTGATTAAGGGGCGTCTGGAAGACACTGAATTACCCGTTAAGGAGGTAGACGTGATTGTCTCCGAATGGATGGGCTACTTTCTGCTGTATGAAGGCATGTTGGATAGTGTCATCTATGCAGAGATCAATCACCTGGCAAAAGGTGGGATTGCTACTTCCCAAACAGATGTTCAATTGTCTAGTGGGCCTGGAGACATTGGTAAGCCACACACACATCTTTGTAGGGCCAGTCAGGAGCGTCACTAGAATTTGGGTATTGGGGGGGGGGCGCAAATCCAGCAGTGGCAAATCCCAAAAATTCGCAAGGGGGGCTTTAGTGCCAGTGGCGTATCCAGGAATTCATAAAGGGGGGTTCAACCAATTAATTCATAGATGTACCGAAGGCTAAGTGGGGGGTCCGGGGGGCTTGCCACCGGAAAAATTCTCCTTCAAGGTCATTTTGGTGAAAATCTGTGCGTTTTAAAGCATCACAATGACCAATTTTCTATCTATCCTCTTTGTACCCGTAATGTAAAAGTTTTCTCCTTCGAGGTCATTTTGGTGAAAATCTGTAGGCCCTACTTAACGAGGAAATTATTGGGGGGGCACGGATGGCGATTGTGGGGGCGCACGCCCCCCCTCCCAAATCCCCTAGTGACGCCATTGGTAGGCCTACAACTTACTTTCAGATTGAAATAGTCCCTAACATTAGGTGTGTAGTTTTATTTTAAGTGTGACTAGTTTGAGTTTCTATGGTTTTTCCCAAAAAAATTATTCAGACTGGATGGGAACATTTATTTAACAACATATAGAAAGATAAGTGCTTGGACTTAAGGATGAGCCCAAGTGTGAATTCAAATCAAGACTCTTGGCAACTACCGGTAGCCTACTTTGTTGTAAAAAAAAACACATGTAGTAAAACAATTTACCAGGATCACAAACTGTTGTTGTTGTTGATGGACTATGATGGAACTCGATGAGTTTGTGTGTCTGTTTGTCGAGCGTAGGTCAAATACTGAATCGATTTCGCTGGAAATTTAAACCAACATCCGGGAACATATTTGTAGGTGCTGTTAACATTTACAGCAAACACAGCCAGAAGGCTACGAGGTAAAAGTGCAAGGTTTACTCAATATCTCCCAGTGGAATTTTGAGGAACCTTGAGCATGGAGATTACAGATTACACCTTGGTTAATCACCGCCTGACATTCAAAACGTAATTCAATAAAAATTATTTAATCAGAAAAAAAGCCGTTGTCTTTAAATTAAATGCTACACAACATCAGCCTATTTTCAATTTATTATTTTGTGTCAAATATCTCAATTTTAAAATCAACTAGGCCCTACAACTTCCTATCACGTTTTCGTACTACCCGGTGGCACAAACATAAGCTTTATATTGCATAGCATGGGTATTTCTTCTACAAATTCACCTTAAAACGCATTTTAGGACATCAAAAATAATGCAGTATCAAAAAAATCAACACCGTCGAGGTTGCCAGCGGCAGTTGGGGCTGTGCCCCAGACCCCAGCTTTACCACGCCACCTCGTATTCGATTCGATTTTGCGTTCCGCCACTTTTTTCATAGAAAAAAAGCACTGTTTCTTGCACATTTGATGAATCGTAACAGATTTTTCTAAAAATGTTAACAGCGCCCACAAATTAGTCTAGTTCCCATATATCTGTTTAAATTTCAGCACAATCTGTTCAGCTGTTCGGCCATTTTTTAACAAACCAACTTACTCGCAGACAGACTTACAGGAACAGAGGAAGTCTCATTTGAGTTGAGTAGTCACTTCGCTCCCTCGTCTCATAAATAATTCTATTGTGATACCTTTATTTGTAGTAGGTAAGCCTAATGATAATCATACTGTAGGATGGGCCTACTATTTTGTGTCTAACTTAGCTATTTGAATTAAAAGTTGTGTAACAAATTATTTTTCAGAACAACATGCTAATTCAGTCGGGTTCTGGAATGACGTTCACGGCTATCGGATGAACTGTTTACGGCAGCAAGTACTCGAAGAGCCTATAGATCTTGTCGTTGACAACAGTAAGGTCATCACTTCACCATCTGTCATACTAAGTCTGGATTTGTACACGTGTACGAGCAGCAATCTGGACTTCTCTGCAGAGTTTACACTGGAGGTAATCAGAGACGACGTGCTAACAGCTCTGGTTGGATATTTCGACATTTTTTTCGATCTTCCTTCGCCAATTAGCTTCTCAACGGGACCTCATGTTGCACCAACCCATTGGAAACAGACGTTATTTCTATTGGAGGAACCAATTAATGTCAAGCAAGGTAAGATGAAAACCAGGCTGGTTACTAGGGCCTAGTAATTGAAAATAGCTCTAGTCATAAAGAGGAACTTCTTCAGTTCGGGGGTTCCACTTTTTGTCGTAATTAGCCTATGCCTATTTAATACAAAATCAATCACAAACCTCTCCATTTTTATTTTAACACTTCTATGATACAAATGGGGGACTACTAATTTGTTTGAATAGTGTATATCCTGTCTCTGGACAAAGTTGTCACATCAAGATCAGGACAGTTGGTCCAGTTCCTTGCATGGTCCAGCCAAACTGGCTGGCTTTAATTTCCCACAAAAATATAATATAGGGTCTAGGCCAGGGTTGCCACCAAGAAAAAATAAAAATCCTGTTTGAGCAGATCAAAAATCCTTAGAAATCCTTAAATGAAACACCCAAATCCTTAAAAATCCTTAAAATGCCTAAATGTACCAATTTCAATACGATATCGATATATCATAATGTAATTGTTGTAAAAAAAAAATTGCATATATAATTTTTTTATAGAGTAGGTAGGCCTATTTTTAATAATAATTTTTTTTTAAATGTATAAAGAGTCTACCCACTCAGTTATATAACAATAACTGATTTTCAGTGGGACACAGTAAATCAAAGCGACTAAGCCAACCTGTAGGCCCCGAATCAATCGGGGAAAAAAAATGATTCGAGGCCAAATAGGGTTGATAGAATGATAAGGTATCACCATAAATGCCTATTTTTACGATCTCACAACCGCGTGTTCCACCAAATGCACCATCCAGGTTAATTTAATTTAGACTACCTACCCGGCACCTCCACCAAAATTCCGAAATTTTACATTTTTGGTGTAAATTTTGATATTTATACATCGAAAAGATTCCCACTTATCAATATCGCATTGAAATATAGATTTTTTTGACCAGCCCTAGTTAAAAACGGTGTAAAACGTAAAAAAATAAAATAAAAAAAATTTTAAATCCGTAAATTGGACTAAAAATCCGTGTATCCGTTTTGCACCCTCAAAATCCGTTAAAACGGATAAAATCCGTAAAAACGGCAACCCTGCTCTAGGCTAATTGATTTTTCTAGAATAGTGATGACATCGGGTACCCGGAAACCGGTTCCAAAGCAGTTCTATTGCGACCCGGTTCCGACTTTTCAAACCGGTTCCATTTATTCAGTTCTATTATACAACAGTGAACTTCACGGACACGTTTTCCTGCCGTTTTCCCCCAAAAATGGTAATTTTTACGCTCTGTTTCTTGTGCGGTCTATTTCAACAGAGCCCGTGATAACGTAGCCAGCTATCTATCTTTCCTCTCTAGCTGATTATCAAGTACCTACTCAAAAGGCCTCGACGCGCGAGGCTGCTACATGACACTTGACTGTCAACAGTCGTACGTAACAAAGCGCGGGCGCCGAAGCTAGCTCACTCCCGGAAGTACAGTCGCTTTCAAAAAACCCGCACGTAAGGCTGATACATTGAACAAAAATCTACCTTTAAAAACCGGTTCCGAACTGGTTTGAACTTTTTGGACCCGATGTCATCCTATTCTAGAATCAAACTTTTGAATTGCTGTCGCAACAATACGATATAGTGATGTAGTGGCTCATTTTTCCCACCATTAGTATTGGTGCTACTTTCAGTTTACTAAAAAAATATGATTAATGTACTCAGAATTAAGTCATTAATGTAGTGGAGTGATAAAAAAGTTAAGGAATATTCCCTATTGCAAAGGTTCTTTAACATTTTTTAATGTTGCGTAGAGAAACGGGAAAAAAATGGGAGCTGGATAGTAGGCCTAGATAGCAAAGAGATCAAAAAATAGATTCTGAAAACCTAACTACCTACACACAACTTCAGGAATCATGAAAGTAAATGACCATTATTGTGAATTTATTGATTTGACTTTGAAATCAGGTATATTTTTCAATTTTTTCTACACAGTACCGGTACCAGAACATTTTCTTAACATTTAAAAAACAACTTGCCATCATGAGATAATTTGATCAATTTGTTTTCAAATATGTTTAGTTCTAAATTTATACTTACTGTATCAAAAATATCAATGTATGATATTTATAATAAAACTATAGGTAGGGTAAGCTTATAATTTATATCAAAGTTACTTCTGCTAAAAATTCAACTGCTGTCCCCTTTGCTTTGCCCCAGACCCCGTTATCCTTGCCACTCCGTAAAACTTTCAAATCTGCTTATAGACACCCCTTTTCCCAGAAAAAAAGCATCAGTTGAAATTAAAGTTCGGCCCCACCCAAATTATTAAGAAGAACGCCGAATTAGTGCTGCTATTATTATTATTGAAGCATTGAAGGCTTTTGCGGATCGTAATATTAATATTAGGTTTTCGGGACATTATACCGCTTTCAATAGATTGTAATAACACATACCTGTGTTGTTATTATTATTGGATGTATTTCATACAAACTCGGTAGGAGCTAACATGTTGTACGGACTTACGTCAAGTACTTCCATGTGTACCTATTACATACATTATTACTTTTGTCTTAACTCTAACTAAAATAAGTCATTTATAAATTGTAATATTGTTTGTAGATGATGTTTTCTTTCTGCTGTGTACGGTCGTGGCCGATTTCTCGTCGCCATCCTAGCATTTGCTCTTCGGACTATGGGAAACCACGAAAACCATGTCAGGATGGAAGCTGTCTCGGAATCTCGAAGTATCATTCTTAGTTTAGAAATTTACGAACTATTCTACACGTGTTGAGTATTACTGCCTTTTGAGCTCTCGATGTATACATTGGGTTGAAGATCTAGTTGTTTAATGCTTTCATGTAGCTCTTCGGTATGATGCCGTTGGCGTGATATAATGAATGGGATTGTATTTACCTTTTTCTTTTCCACATACTCTTGATCTCAATTGCAAGTTCACTATACTTGTCAATTTTTTTCTTCCACGTGTCTCGACGTTATGGCACATTGGGATAAAGCATACGTCGATAAGGGTAGTTTCTTGTTTCTTCTTGTCAATTATTATTAAATCCGCGTCTGTTGTGATGTATCGTTTGGTCTGTTATAACTGTGCGGTCGTAATATAATTTGTAATCTTTACTATCTAGTACTTTCTCTGGTTTGTATTTGTAGTAAGGTGTGTGTGTGTGTCAATGAGGTTGTACTTGATTGCTAGTTTTTGATGAATAATGTTAGCTACTTGGTTATGTCTGTAGAGGTAATCTGTTTGACATAGTGACTTGCACCCGGATATGATGTGTTCGATTGTTTCACCCTTTGCACTACATTTTCTACATTGATCGTTTACTGTCCGCATCTTGTATTATGTATTTTTTATAATGTTCGTCGCAATCACTCTGTCTTGAATAGCCATCATAAAACCTTCTGTTTCTCCAAATAGTTCCCCTTGTTTAACCACCTATTGATGCTTTTAATATCTACGTGACCTTTGTGTAGTTCATCATAATGTCTCTTGTGTAGGGTCTTTTCTGAGAGACGTATCTCTTTTGAAGCGTCAGTTATGAGTTCCCTTGTAGATTGACATTTTCGTTTGCTAGATTGAGTGGAGTTAATGATTTGTCAGCTAGCACCACAGCCCTATGCAGTGTGGGATTGGTTGCTCTTTGTAAAAAAAGTATTTTCTTAAAATGTCTATTTGTTTATAAATAAGTTGTTCAGATCAATTAGGCCCCGTCCTCCTTTTTCTCTTGGAAGTGTCAATCTCTCTATTGCTGATTTAGGATGATGTATTCTGTGTTTGGTAATGGTAGTACGAGTTAATATTTCCAACGCGTGGATGTTTGTCTGCGTCCATTTAATGATTTCGAGTGAATATGTCAGTACTGGTACAGCATATGTATTTATTGCTGTGATCTTGTTTTTACCGCTTAGTTGCGTCTTGAGGATAGACTTTAGTCGTTTCTTGTATGTATCTATCAATTTTGCTTTCATAACTTTATGTTCAATTCTGGCAGCTTGTGAGAATCCTAAATATTTGTATACATCGTTATCGTCCATTATTCCAATCCTATTTCCATCATCTAGCTGGAACTCTTCTGCTTGTGTAACCTTACCCTTTTCGATATGTAGCGTCTTACATTTGTCTACTCCAAACTCCATGCAGATATCTTGACTAAATTCTAATGTTGTATTGACTAGACTGTTTAGTTGAGCAAAATTTGATGCATACAACTTTAGGTCATCCATGTAGAATAGGTGGGAAATTGTGTGACATACCACATTATTGTCCTTAATTTTAAATCCGTAGTCGATTCGTTAAGCATATGTGACAGTGGGGTTAATGACAGACAAAACCATAATGCACTTAATGAGTCACCTTGGAAAATGCCACGTTTAATTTGTATTGGATCTGTAGTTATCTGCTGGTTTTTCATATTTAGTTTTTAGTGTTGTTCTCCATGTCTCCATTACTGTCTTCCACAAGTTTACAATTACTGGGTTGAATTTATATTTTTGTAAAATCTGCATAAGCCATGTGGTGGTGGTGTTGAGTCAAAGGCTTTCTTGTAGTCAATGTAGTTTACGTGAATATTCCTTTTCTTATTGTGTGCCTGATTCATTACAGTAGTGTCAATAGTAAGTTGTTCTTTACATCCCTGTGAGTTCTTACAGCATCCTTTTTGTTCTTCTGCTATGAATTGTGTTCTTCGCAATGATTATATACTTTATTTGTTATGCATGAAGTCAATATTTTATATATAGTTGGTAGACATGTAATTGGCCGATATTTACTTGGGTTCTTCGTGTCATTGTCCTTTGGTTTGAGAAAGGTTACTCCTTCAGTAAAGAATTCGGGTATTTCTTTAACTCCATTTATAAACTCGTTGAGACATTTTCTAATTTGATTGTGAGTAGTATTGAATTTCTTAATACCAAAAATTTTGAATATTATCATTACCTGGTGCTTTCCAGCTATGTGTAGCACTGATTGTCGACTTTAATTCATCAATAGTTATACCTTCGAATCTCATCTCATTAATATCGCTCATCCTAGCTATTTCATCTTGAATCCATTGTGCATCCTGGTTGTGGTGCTATTATTATTATTATTATTATTATTATTATTATTATTATTATTATTATTATTATGCCTATATTATAAATAAAATTAATAAATTTGTACTTAAAAGAGTCCACCCACAGAACTGATTTTCTGTGGGGGACATTAAATTTTAAAGTCGACCAAGCCAACCCTGTAGGTGCAGAACTGATGTCCTTAAGGATATTGTACCACCTCTGGCCGATAATTTGAAAGTCGAAGAAACATGGCTGAAAAGTTTTCTGAATGAAAGAGGGCTTTACTTAAAACCAAAAATGTTGGAATAGTATATAGTAGGTCGAGATGACGCATGAGCGCTGCTGTATCTATTGCTAATTTTTTAGCGCCCGGCGGCCATTGTGGGGGCATCGGTTAGCTGCACCGCCGTCTGGATGTCTGTAAAGGTACTACTTTTACATACATCCAGACGGTTGTGTAGCTGACCATGGTCCACTAGATACTTATACAGAGCTGCTGTTACAGCAGTAGTGTTAGGTATCTAGGTGACCAATGCCCCCACAATGACCGCCGTTCCAGTGTTGAATTAGCAATAAGTTTCTGTGGACTGTCGCTATGGAGTGCTAGGGCCTTGCGTAAAACAGAAAAAAATTGTAATTTTTTTGGCAGGACACAATAACCTCACTATTGGTCATTATAACTCGTTTTTTTGATAACAAGCCAGCACAACTACTGCAAAATTAAATTTTGAGAATCGGTTTGATGGAAGTGGTTTCTAAGCACCTTTAGCTTCAGCTTCAGCTATAAGGATGAATAGATTTCTGAAAATACAGTTGGCGTACAATGTTTTTTGTCAAACGGTACAAATAAGAGTTTTTTGAGTTTTGTATCGAATGGCAAAAAAATCCTACACCTACTGTTTTTTTTATTTGCAACTATTGTTTTAATTGTTCAAATTCGTGCAATTCGTGCAAATTCGTGCCAAGCTTTCAAATTCCATTGCAAAAAATCATTTCTTAAAATATAATAATTTTATCAAAGTTGGTTTAATTGCTATGGTATTACCAATTGACAATAGAATGCAAAATATCTAGTGGTCAAAAGAATTTTTTTTTGTACACGTTATAGGTAATCATTGTCAAGTAATTATAGTTACTTGTTGAGCGAGCGTCTCCACTTGACTCTTATGGCTCGAATGTCTGTTTTTTTTTGTTTGTTTGTTTTTTTTTGTTACTGCTTCGATACAGTTCGCACCGTTTCTCTGATCGACCTGAAATTTTTTTACACATGTACATACCACCTAGGCGGGTTGCTGTATAGTTTTTGAACAAAATCCGATCGTTGGTTATAAAAAATAAAAAATAAAATAAAAAAATTAAAATGTTCCGATCGTTATGAAATTTTGCAGGGTCAATAAGTACAACATTCTCTTCTATTTTCCAAATTTTCAGCTAAATCGGTCAAGACCTTAAAGACTTATTGGTAATCATAATTAAAAAAATGAAGGAGGCAGTGAAGATACAAAGATACACTTTAGAAGGCATGACGTGAATTAGTACAATGCAAAGATGTTGGAATAGTATATAGTGTACAATGTCAATATCCAGTTAGGCCTACACTGTGTGGTGGGCCTTATGGGAATGTCGTACTCGGGTCATGTTGCACGTAGCGGTGCTCGCTCAACAACGCGTCGAACTGAGCGTTTTCCTAGTTGATTACTAGGAAAACGCTCAGTTGGACGCGTTGTTGAGCGAGCACCGGTACGTGCAACATGACCCGAGTACGACATTCCCATAAGGCCCACCACACAGTGTAGGCCTAACTGGATATTGACATTGTACACTTTATACTATTCCAACATCTTTGCATTGTTCTAATTCACGTCATGCCTTCTAAAGTGTATCTTTGTATCTTCACTGCCACCTTCATTTTTAACATCATTTTTCGAAATATGATAACCAATAAGTCTTTAAGGTCTTGACCGATTTAGCTGAAAATTTGGAAAATAGGAGAGAATGTTGTACTTATTGACCCTGCAAAATTTCATAACGATCGGTACATTTTTATTTTTTATTTATTTTTTATTTTTTTTATTTTTTATAACCAACGATCGGATTTTGTTCAAAAACTATACAGCAACCCGCCTAGGTGGTATGTACATGTGTGCAAAATTTCAGGTCGATCAGAGAAACGGTGCGACCTGTATCGAAGCAGTAACAGAAAAAAAAAAAAAAAAAAACAGACATTCAAGCCATAAGAGTCAAGTGGAGACGCTCGCTTCGCTCGCTCAATAAATATGCGTCATACTAGGAAAACGCTCAGTTGGACGCGTTGTTGAGCGAGCACCGGTACGTGCAACATGACCCGAGTACGACATTTCCATAAGGCCCACCACACAGTGTAGGCCTAACTGGATATTGACATTGTATACACTATACTATTCCAACATCTTTGCATTGTACTCATTCACGTCATGCCTTCTAAAGTGTATCTTTGTATCTTCACTGCCTCCTTCATTTTTTAATATCATTTTTCGAATTATGATTACCAATAAGTCTTTAAGGTCTTGACCGATTTAGCTGAAAATTTGGAAAATAGGAGAGAATGTTGTACTTATTGACCCTGCAAAATTTCATAACGATCGGAACATTTTTATTTTTTTATTTTTTTATTTTATTTTTTATTTTTTATAACCAACGATCGGATTTTGTTCAAAAACTATACAGCAACCCGCCTAGGTGGTATGTACATGTGTGCAAAATTTCAGGTCGATCAGAGAAACGGTGCGACCTGTATCGAAGCAGTAACAGAAAAAAAAAACAAAAAACAAAAAAAACAGACATTCGAGCCATAAGAGTCAAGTGGAGACGCTCGCTACGCTCGCTCAACTATGCATGTAAAAGGCTTATAGTAAAACCTTTAATGGAAGCCTTCCAGCAAACTTTTTCACTTTTTCTTTTAAAAGGCACATACATCACTCACTATAGCATTAATGTTCATGTAAAATATGAACGTTGTAGTATTCCAACCCGTTTGGCCAGAATTGCTGACCAACTGAAACTGACGAATTAGTAAGTAGTACTAGCTAACATCCTTAAAAGAGTCTTCACTAGACAATTATGACCTTGGCATGCCCATAAGCACTCAAATTCAAATGTACAATGCTCTCGAGAAAAATTGAATCGACGTACATGAATTCTAAAATGCACAAAACACAGATATTTTTATGCAGAAGAACATACAATAAACAGATTTGCTTCATGTAATAAACCCTACTAAACACCATTGTTAAGCATAAAGTCAACGCGGCGGGAACAACCTCTTCTCTTTCCCGTTGTGTCGACTTTATGCGTAACAATGGTATATAGTAGAGTTTATTACATACATCAATTCTGTTTGTTGTATGTTCTTCTGCATAAAAATATCTGTGTCTTGTGCATTTTAGAATTTTTGTATGTCGTTTCAATTTTTCTCCAGGAGGCCAAGTCTTGAAACTTGCGTTTCAACTCACCTCCCGTTTCGAGTCGCAAATTTTCGACAAGTCGCTCAAAACCATCAAATCGGTAGTCTTGAGACAAACTTGCGAAACGGCTTGCGACTTGTCTCGCAAGTTTTCTTACGTTTCAAACCACGAGGTTTTACCTTGCGTGTAGAGATTTATTTGCGTCTTGACTGCCACATCGAAAGTTTTTAATGACTAAATAAATAGTTATAAGGTTTATCCTATGTATTAAGACGTAAATTACACTCTAGAAATGTTGGCAGAAGGCTTTAAAAGTATTTAAAGTGTTCTAATTGTCAAGACAAATTATTTACGCTCGACGCAAGTTAGCGTGCATCTGAATAAGTTGCGCTATAAACCGGCAGGATATCGTGGTCCCCTTGGCCAAGCGGTTAGAGCGCTTGTTCTGAACGCGAGGGGTCGCCGGTTCAAATCCAGATTGGGAAAACTTTTTTACTTTTTTTTACTCGTCACATAATTAATGTTCACTTGTTATCTGTGACAGAAACAATTTTTATAACTTTTCAATGAAAATTACCTTTTTTTTTACCTTTCTTTGCAATTTGTTTTGGTATTTTAGGTAGGCTAGGCATGGGCTAGGCCTAGCCCTAGAAAACTTAGGCAAATATAAATTAAAAGTGAAAGCTCTCAACATGAAAGCACTGGATTTCAAGAAACTTCTTAGGGAATCAATAAAGTAAAGTAAATAAAGTTCACACTTTCAATTAATAATAATTGTCAGCTTCAAATTATATTATTTTCTTAAAGAGATTTGTACAATTTTATCATTATTCTTTTCAATTCAAATGCTGTATGTTTTTATAATGGTGAACTTTAATATATTTTGATGTACGTAATGTTATAAGCACCACCTGCTCGAATGGGATGGACCCAAATAGACTGCCTGTTTTGTGAGTCATTTTCCCATGTTAAATAATTGACCAACAAAAAGACAGAGCTTTGTAAGAATTCCGCAAGAAAGCGCCAGCTACGGCGCCTTTTTGCGCCAAACAATTTGAAGTTGCAAAGAAACTCCAACTAAAAGCCTTTATCTAAGATCTCTGGTTGTCAACTGTTTGTGTGTGTGTGTGTGTGACTGTGTGTCGGTAAACAAAACCTGTCATGTTTCTTCATATACTCAACAGAGCGTGCTAGTTACGGCGCAAAAATCTTCTTTCATCGACTGTGATTAGGACCGAAATGTTGGCTCACAAAACAGGCAGTCTATTTGGGTCATCCCATTCGAGCAGGCGGTGGTTATAAGTTAGGCCTATAATGTTAGTTGTTTGAATATTTGTATTGTCGGTCTATTGTGGCCTACTATTGTGTTAAATCGTCTAGTTTTTTTTTTATAGTTTTTGATAACCTATTTTTTTTAAACTTGCTACATAAATAATTTTAATAACCTTCTTTAATTAATATCAACTTTATTATATTTACTATTTAGGGATATCACACACAATTCTGTGTTTAAGGGCTATGCTCGTTGTGATATTCCTAATGATTGTACGTATTGTGATGGTCATTGAATAATAATAAATAAAACAAACAATATACAAATATGATTAATTAAATAGAGAATACGACTGCCTTTAGGCTATTTGATAATAACAATAAACTAAGTGAAATAATTTGCGTCGGGGCCTACAGGGTTGGCTTGGTCGCTTTGATTTACTGTCCCCCACTGAAAATCAGTTATATAACTTGAGTGGGTCGACTCTAAATACAATTTATTTATTTATTTATTTATTTATATGTAAGCTTAGCCTAGTACTCCTAGTGTGTTTTGACAGTTGATTGAATGTACGAATCGATTATAGCATCGATAGTTCGTCACAATCGATTATATCATCGATATACTTCACAACATCGATTCAAAAGTCGAAAGTCGAAAGTTGCACTTTGTAACAAGCTTTCTCATTGGTCAGTCATAGAGCGAAAGTGGGCGGAGTTTCCAAACGCAAAAAAGCATTCGCAAGGAAGAATTTCATCTCGCAAGCGAAATGAGTCGCACATCTAAATTCAAGACTACGTACATGACGTGAAGTCGAGTCGCATGCGATTTGGAAGAAGTGACTTGACACGCATTGCGACTTGAGTCGCATGTTTCAAGACTTGGCCTCCAGAGCGTTGTACATCTGGATTTGGGTGCTTTCGAGCATGCCGTGTAGGCCTACATGTCTGTCTCGTGAACACTGTTCAGTGATTTTGAGCATGTTTCAAGTCATTTTTTCACCAAGAAAGAATGTTTGTACACCAACCAAATTTGGCATGTGTTGTCAGGTACCTAAATCCCCATAATGTTGATAGTTTTTAAGTTCACATCACGTTTCATGACAGCTGGGTGACACCTTGAAATCACCCCAACTCTGCTTGCTGTATAAGGTGCCCGAGTGTGTAGCGCACCGCGGCTTGGCTGCGGCGCCCTAATGGGCACCTTGATAGGGTTTTGAGTTAATTTGTTATAAGGGTACATTAACTATAAGGCCCTAATGTGCCACTCTAGCCTATAATAGGCTAGGGAGGAAAGACCAATGCTGTGTCTAGATCCCCCTTAAAGGTATAGGTGGAGAAAAGGGAATGATACCTGGTACTCAACACATGGCTCCTTTGTCTAGCAACAACTTTGGCGTTTTCCTAGTTATTACTGTTAAGCAGCCCTGTAGTATCATACAATTCTACAGTATACTAAAAAGTATGTTTCTTTTAGGTGAGACCGTCACAGGGAAGCTAGTCTGCCGACGGTATATGGAAGCTGTACGTTCCTTAACAGTTGCTGTGGAGATATGTGGCAAAAAGTATAAGTACTCGTTTGACTGATTGACTGTGATTGTGGACATTAGTTGTTTCATCCATTATTTGATTTCATATAATGCCATTTTGTTATTTAAGTAATATTATACTAACAGTCAATTGATGAATGATCTTTTTTACATCATATTATACTGTATAGGCCTACGCATAACAATATATTTTATACACAATTTCATGCTTTCAATAAATCTGATAAAATCTTAAAACTACGTATCTGTTATTTAAGAAGCCGCTTCTGTTACACTTTATCCCTGTCATTTTCATGTTATTTATGGAAAAACTTGATAAACAATTCAATTATTAATAAAAGTCATCTGTATGTGCATAAAATATAGGCTTTGTCAAAAAATAAAAAATACATTATTCAAAATATCCAAATCAAAGGTATGAAAGATGGGCATAATGGGCTAGGGATGGGATATGGACACGTTTTGTCCCCTTCAAAATTTCAACAAGATCAGAGTAGCCGTACGTCCAGTAGAGCACAAACACAAAAAAACAAGCAATTTTTCTCGGGGTAGCGAAATTGGAGTCTTCGCTATGCTCATCCAATAAACGTTTAAAAACAACTCTGCTAGCCGCATTTAAAATAATGATAATAATAATACCAACTGAATTAAAATCATTCATAAATATTTATCCCTTGAAGTGATTGATTTTGAGAAAGCAATAGCATCATATTGGAACATTGCTAGGCCTACAAGATGTGAAGAATAACGATTAATTAGTAGAGTCAAAAGAGGTGATATTCAAGAAAATTACCACAATTGGGGTCCACGGTCTGTACCAAGGTTACATGCCATCAGTGGCAAAGCGTGGTCTTGAAGTTAGGGTAGACAAAAATATTACTAGAGCAAATGCCAAATATGATATAGTTTAATCTTTGATAATATTGTTTTTAATATTTCGTAATATACCTCCCCAAAAACGTTCGGGGGGGGGGGGGGGGGGGCAGTAGAGGGACAATGCATGATATGTCTATGCTTAACTCATTCAGTCCGAGTGGAAAGACGGGCGTCAAGTTAAACTTTTGTGATGTGGTTTTAAAGTCGCTATTTCCGCAGCGCGATTTCTTAGTAAAATATCAATAGTGTACATTTTGGTAACACATTACATTTAACACTCACAGTAAATAAAAGTATAAAATTATTTATGCCATGGACATAACATATCATACTTTCCCTTATATCAAACGACCGGTCAACTTGATGATTTGTCGATCACTTCACTCAAAAATTGCGAGCACATGGGATGAATAGAATAGCACTTGTTCAATCTTTTACGCGAGCGAGAGGGAGGGAGGGAAACCAACCCAACCCAACCCCACCCCAACACCCTCCGACCATCACCAACGGCCAACCCTCAAGCGTCTTGAACCTCGAGACATGATTCCAACTTCCCCTTCAGATTCTTGGAAAAACGACGAAAATAGGGCTCTGAGCATGCGCAGGCTTGAAATGTCTCTGCCTGTGTCTCCCGAATGTCAGTCAAATCATAAGTGCCAGCCCCTACCACCAGTTTCAAATTGCAACGGTAGATGGCGCGACAGTGGTGTTGCGAGCTGTTCCACTCAGTCAGCGCGTCTATTCAAACTTATGAGGGACAAGAAGACCGACTTGTATTTTAATAAATGATGACATTCTATACTAGGGCATACAAGAATTTTTGTACAGGGTAGACATTGTCTCATTGTCTCATAGGACGCTTCGCCACTGCATGCCATGCCCATCGGCACTGATAAAAGTACTGTAGGCCTATCCATGTTTACTGAAAAGTACATGTTTGGTCTACCCTTAAGGCCTATCCATAAAAATGGAAACGGGCAATAAATTAAATGACGGAGGATTTAAAGGAACGTAGGTAGGTAATACTAAGTAGACTTCAATTCTAATAAACATTTAATACAAAATAAAAGGTGTATTATTAGTTATTACCATACATGTTTGGAGAGCATCTTGTGTTGTTACAGTAAATGCAAAATCAGTAAACAAAATGAACATGAATAGCCTACAAGGTTTTTAAGCATAAGCCCGCTTTCAGGACGTATTATTGAGTGATAACAATTGTTGTAAAAGTTAGGCTATTTGCATAAATTTTATATTTAAGTTAAACAAATAAATTTATCTTTGGGCAATAAAATGCCCTGAATACAAATAGTATTACATAATATATATACAATAAACATATTTTATATATACAAATTGTTTTGATGTAGGGTGGCTTGAAGCGTCCTATTTTGGAACATGCTGTGAAAAGCACCGTCATTGGTTGTTCCATTACTAGGAAAACGCTTAAGTCCCGCCGCGTTGATGGATGAGCGTTTTTGTAAGTTTTTAGTTTGCGTGGGACCACTTTTCCTTTGCAAGTGCTTTGTGAATGCATTGTAGGTGATTGTTGTTGAGTTTCTAATGTTACTTCTTAATTGTTATTATAAACCTCAAAAAAACTCATATCAAAACCTTTATTCTATGGATTCTGGCTAACTTTTTCAACTTTTTCTTTCACAAGGTACTACATCACCATAACCTTAATGTCCATGTAAAATATGAACTTTGTAGCCCCACCCGTTTGGTCAGAATCGGCCCAAATGTCACGAAAATATCGCACTAAAAATCGAAAAAAACGTAAGTATGATATTCATGAGAAATATTTATTCAATTGTACCCAAAAACGTGGCACGTCTAAGTTCAGAGATTTCGAAGGTCCCCTTCAATTTTCATAAAGATCGCTTATGCTGTTTGCCCGGAATCGTGCGAACAAACAGACAAAAAAACAAACAAACAAAACAAAAAAAAAAAACATTGGAGCTAAATTTTTTGAGGGGTCAGTGAAATTGAAGTTTTTGCTTCGCTCATCCAATAATATTGTGTAATCGGATCAGGCCCTGCATGAGCAACATGGCGAAATATAAAGACAATCATGATTTTGACTCGATTTTATTTACCATTTCACACACTTGCACTGCACTTGGCTTTGCAAATCGATTGAATAGGGTTATCAGTTATCACATTAGGCCCTACCTGTTAAATCGTATTTTTTATTTATTTAACGTCTATCCTATTCAGTTAAAAAACTGATTTACAAAGGAGGACAACAAAAAGGACACGATCAAGAATAAAGATTTGATTTAGCAATAAAACACAAAAACTGGTACCCTGAAAAAGTAAGGCCTCATGGCGTAGAGCACAGCCTAATATAGTGGACCAGCTTGTCAAAACTGCACCACTCCAGCCTTTTGTATTATTGTTGAGAGATAATCCAAAGACCTTGCTATTACAAAGATATTTTTTTTTATTATTTTTGCGTTACGGTTATAAATTATAATACTGCACAGAATAAGGAAGACCTTGGCTAATAAATAGTAGCCTACCTATAGAGCCTCATTTCGTGACGTTTTAGCATAGATTTTAAACGTCATTTTTGAAACGAGATTTTTAACTATTTTTTTATAAAACACATAAGGGCTTCAAATTTTGTTTTAAAACTGTTTAAAAAAGAGCAGCTTGAAAAAATATTTAAAACTTGTATGCAAATAGCCTAGCCTATTGCTAATTTTTAGTAATTACTAATTATTAATTAATAATTATTATTAGGGATGCACACGATAATCGACATTATCGATAGATGATCAATATAACCGATATAATTTCGATAATCGATAACCAAAATTTATTATTGATTATCGAAATATAGGCCTAGGTAAATAGTGACACGAACCAAAACTCTAAAGACGGAGATTATCTCACGTTGTACCATACACTGTCATGGCTGATTGTGTCACACTCGAGATTTATGTTTGGAAATGAGCCATCAATCGATAACGGAAGCCAAACACATGACATCAAAGACAGCCAGGCAGTAAACGGAACCTGATTGTTTTGTTTTGACTTACACTTGCCACACTTGAGGTTCCACTTATGGGTCAGAACAGGCTTTATTAATGATATCAATATTAATAATTTACTATTTTGATAATCGATAATGAAAAAAGTATTGATGTGCATCCCTAATTATTATCATTCAATAAAAATTATAAAGGAGTTTTGGAAATGCTATTTAGTATATATTTACTAAAAACTAGGTTAAGTATAATTATCAAATTCAACTCTTAAATATTGATTGATGGCTGACCAATCAGTATTGGATGACAGCAGAAGTTCAGCATACTAATCAGTACAAACTTACATATTTTTATAGTATTACTACAGTATTAATAAAATTACAGTTGTTACTGTCTGTACAACAAAGTTAATAAATTATGGTCATTGATATTTGATTATGAACATTGTGATGAAGATGATAGATGATTGATTGATTGATTGATTACTAATTTATCACAAAATTAATAAGTGTCAAAAGTTGCTCCAGCAAATTAGGTATTAATGAAAATGCCTAAAGCTAAAGACAATCGGAGAGTTGTGTTACATTAACAATCCACTGTAGGCCTACATAGCAGGACTGGTGAAAGGACAGATGCATGATGGCCCAGTAAGCCAAAAATGCAGGCATATGAAAAGATCTTTTCTAAGTGACCATTTTACCACAACAAATTGCTTGCATGCTTTTTTAAGACTTTGATAGGCCTACACTTCTTTTGCCCACCCCACTACCCTTGAAGTTCATACACGCCAAGCCTAAAATGATAATGAGCTGAAGGTAAGCTAGAAACCCTTACTCTTACTGGTACCATGCTTACAAATTGAGCAATTAGATTAATTGACTTTTAGAAAATCAAGGTCTTTGTGAATTATAGACTACCTAGTGTTTAAGGGAAATAAGTGCATCTTAACTTCTTAAGCAAGAAACATGGGTCCTAAGTTCCATGTATTAAAGACAGGACCAAAAGGTTTATTTGTCAGCTCGGATCTGTATTGAACTGTCTGTGAAAGCTGTAAAGAAGCATGTGTTTGGATGGCGTTCATCTTTCTCCAGGCACCTGTTCTAGAACAGGCCGAACATGTTAGGACAAGAAAGGAGTAGGCCTAAGTAGGGCCTAGATAAAAACAGAGTGGAATGCAAGCCTATGGCACGAATTTGAATTACCCTCCATAGATGAAAATAAGATTAGGTATGTACAATACATTTGTTGGGCTTTTTATGTTTCTACTGAAGATTCACTGACCTAGCTTTTATTTTGGTAATTGAACCATCAGCCGGTGCGTAAAATAGGTTTTTATAACTGGTTGCATTACGGAACGTTCCCTATCAACACTACCAGTAGGCACATTTTGTGTAGCCTCCGCCTCCCCTTAGTTGGGCTTTCTTTTCCCATACCAGTAGGCCTATCTACCCTAGAACCCTACTTATGTAGCCTACATTTTGGCTTTGTTTACCCATCTATACCTCATTTTTTGTTGGACTGTCTGTGCAATTTGAGCCATTACCGTAGCTCTAAACCCGAGATTACCTAATTGGTTGGTAGGAAACACCTCTTTTCAACTTTTTTTTTTCCTATGCCGAAAGCTTGATTTTTCAATCATTTTTCTTCCTGGCTATCCAGTAAATATGTGCTTCTTTTCAACTAAAGTTAAAATATTAAGAAATGAATAGGGCCTAAATAAATAACCTATATATTTTGCATGTCATTTTGCTGGATTAAACTTGATTAGTATAAATGAGGCATTTTTTAGGCAGACCAATGTCTGCCTCATCTAGAGGGCCGTGGTCTTTTATAGCTACAGTGCTGCTAACGCAGCTGCCAAATGAACAACAAAGTTGCCCAGTTTCCAATTGCCCAACTTTATTGCTATCCCTGACATACAAGCAAGAAAATAAAGAAACGGTGGCGACACCTACTGCTGTGATTGGTTATGATTTATCAACAATCACGTGATACTTTGAAGAGATCAGATTGCAAGTTGCAAACTTTTAATGTGAAGTAATCCAGAATGTTGGAACATTTTTAGGGTGTTGCCGGGTGTTGTGCAACTTGACTTGACCGTTTGGCGGGCAGTAGTAGTAGGCCTAGTAGTAGTAGTAGTAGTAGTAGTAGTAGTAGTACAGTAGAGTAGTAGTAGTAGAAGTAGTAGTAGTAGTAGTAGTAGTAGTAGTAGTAATTTCCTCCGCTGTTGACTCATTGTCGGTGGCAGGTAACTTCTTCATCTTCCTCACTTAACTCATTTCCTCATTTTCATTTCTATTCAGCTTTCAACTTCCTTTTCTCTTCTCCTTCTTCCCCTCATCCATTTGCTTCACTGTTCCACTTTCGAGCAAGGCCTCTTCTTACTTACGTCCACATGACGTTTGATTCACTCTCAATCAATCACTCTCCCCTCAGTCTGTATTCACCTTTGGCAGCAGCTTAATAGATTTCTTGAACCCCGCCAACTTTTTGTCCCCCACTATCCCCTCAGAAAGGCCATTCCTTTCCCCACCACTGCCCTTGCAAGGAAGGTTTTTCTTCCCCACATCCGTGGCCCATATACCTCTCTCATACTTCCATGAGTGGTCCCCTCGGGGCTATATAGCTAGCTTTCCTTAACTGCCCATTCATCTCTCCCCATCCCTCATGTGCCCTGGACACCCTGTACATCTTACCCAGTCTGTCCATTATTCTCCTATCTTCAAGCGTCTCCCATCCAAGTTTCCCTTACCATACCCTTAACACTGTCATATGTCCTTATAGTTGTCCATTTAATCATTTCCTCCTTCCACCATTTATTTTATTGAGCACCCTTCTTGCAGCTCTTTCTTGTACTGCCTCAATTTCACTAGTTTCTCCCTTCCTGTATGGATCCCATATTGCCCCAGCATATTCAACAACCGGTCTAACTAGGGTTTTATAGGCATGTCCCTTTAGAGCCTTACTTGCCCCTTTCAAGGTACGCATAACAAAACAACAAAACAAAAACAGTCGGCAATATGCATGTTATCAAATGCACACCAACACACAGCAACATTGTTGGGCAACTATGTTGATCATTTGGTAGCCACTTTAGTGTCTGTCTGTGTTGATAACTAAAAAACCAAATGCAAAAGAAAAATTGTCCCATTTATCCACTAGATCGCATAGATGTTCCTTTGCGTCGCAGATACTGATACCAGTCAACGTCAAATCATAGCCAACTTTATACCTGGCATGCACACCAAAGCGCCTTGGCTGAAATTGCCTTCATAGAAATTGTTTTGGGCTCGGACCATAAGCAATATGGGCGGCTATACTGACAGCGTTTTCTTCAAGCCGGTTGCAGAAGATGTTAAAAAAGGATTAACAACTAGGCCTACAGCTGTGTATGCGCAGTGCCGACTTTGAAAGGGTAATCAAGTTAGTCGAGTCGGATTGGTAGCATCCAAAAGCAAATTGGATCAGAAAAGGTTCTAGGCCTCTGGCCTAGCCTATAGCAAACTCGACATGCATGCAGGCTAGTGTACATACAGTCTGCAACCGGTTAGAAACAAAGCGCCTTCATCCTATGCGCATTGAAGGTACATGATGTAGGCCCTAGCTGTGTAGCCATATGGTCATACTCATAGACCCCTACCCATTATCTGGCTGAGTTCCTTGGCTATTGTGCGGATTAAAGAATCTTTTGGGCCTACACACACCAAATAGGCCTAAATCAGGTCATAGGTTTAGACTACACTACGTACAACACACGTTAAAATATAGATAATAAGCCTAGCATAGAAGAAAGGATTATAAACATAGAAAATTACAATACATCACACTCAATCACAGGTGGGGCTAGATTACAGATTACTTTACTAATGTAAAACTTGCTTTAAAATTCACATAAGTACCACCCACAACTCGATATGCCATTAGGCCTGTGCCTAAAAGTACAAAATAAGCTGGTATAAGAGATGCTGTATACAATTCATACTGATTTAGTAATGTGAGACATGACACAAGCATGTGACTACCCACTACGTAACAAATCTGAAAATAGTTTTTTTTATCAAGCGCAGAGAAAAATATGACTCCCCAAAACGTATGAAGCAAAATGAAGCACAACGAAGTTGCAGCGGATGTAATGAAAAACAGGTATGAGCCACTTTTCAGTCCCATTGTAGCTGGACCCAATGTATCTGCTAACACGTTGAGTAGAGAGAATGTACCACTGATAATACCAAATCCTAATCCTGCAACGTAGGCTAAGATGTGCTTGTTCTCGATTATCTGGAGAGTTGAGCTGTCAGCCACCCTCTTCAAACCACCTTCTGCTTTCCGCAGAAATTTGTAGATTAAATAGCGAAAAAGCTCTTGGAATAATACTGAAAACACCAACCCAAAAACTAGTTGTTTCCGTAATGGCACTACAGCAATCCATAATAATGATGATAACAGCAGTGACAACAGCCAGAAGAATGCACTTGCGATGAGGATGATGATTCGAATAGGATCTTTGGCAATTGTTAAACTAAACATTGCCAAAGGAGGTCCAAACGCCAAAAACGTACAACCCCAAAACTCCATTACCGTCATCGTTGATCGTTTTTAATAAAACGTAATGCAATATAGGCCTAAAACTCAGTTTGACGTTTCCACGACTTGACAATTTGACTTTCCTTCACTGTTCGGCGTCCATCATGAATGAATGAATGATTCAGACCAGTGTAGCCAACAAAATGTTATCACGACATATTTTGTTGTCACTGTGGTTGTAGCTTTAGAAAATGGCAAGAGCCGCAAGACTGCTGGAGTAGGCATATTAATATACATTTTATCTAGGCTTTATAATAATATTAATTATCTCGTATTTATTGGCGTAAATCGTAAATAAACAACCGAACCGAATTTATAAATAATTTTTTCCCTAAATATAATAACTTGTATAGTGTTGGTTGTACTGTAAATGAAGTAACCAAGTTGAAGTGGGCTGTGGGCTGTCATTTAGCTGTCAACCTGGTCAGCTGGAGCTAAATTTTTAGTTACAAAAGATCTACATAATAAATAGGGGCTAGGCCCCAAAGGCTTTTCGTCTGTGTGTTTATAGTCATACATTTTTTTTTTTTTAAAAAAAAAAACAAAGCTTCATTATTCGCACAGATGTTTTATTCTAAGTCGCTGATCTAATCGTAGGCTTAGACCTAGAATTGTGGGCTCTCATTTCAAACAGGTAAATTTTGAGTAGAGGCCTAGGCCCTAGGCCTATGCAAACCTTGTTATAACAATAAGCCAATACCTAAGTAGGACTAGGCCTAAGCTTAGTAGGCCTCTCCTACTCTCTTGAGTAGAGGGCCTCCTACCTATCCTAATAAATTATACTCAAGGTGCTTGCTGCCTACTTAGACCTTACCACATGTAAAAACCCAATGCTGTGTTCTAGCTTAGGCTAGCCTAGACCAAGCCCCCGTTACCCCCGTCGTCCCGTAGCTTTAGAGACCAACCAGCAGCCTTTCGGTTTTGACTTGTTTATTTTTTGAAGGTGGGGAGGCAATGATAAAATTGAAGAATAGGAGGCTGGTAGGTACTTCTTCGGCTTGGTATGGTTTTACCGAATTTTTTAACACTGTTAGTTTGTTTTTTCAATAAAAAACACTGAAAAAATCAACTAGGACGGGACCGGTACGCGGGGGTACCGGTAAAGTAGGTGGTTGGTGGCGGTACAGTAGTTTTGTAAACGAAAAAGGATTTCGGGGGCGACTCTTATCGATTATATCCTAGGAACTAGCGCGGGCGCACTGTAGCCAGCGGGAGAAAGTTTCGGCTAACCTAAACGCAAGTTAGTAGTTTCGTAAAACGTGGGTCACATACCAACGAAGAGGTGGTTCCAGAGGGCTAGGAGGTGGTCCTAACCAAAAAAAAAAAAAAAAAACAAAGCATTGTTATGAAATACTTCATGGGGGGGTTGGGTGGGGGGCAGCGCACAGGAGGGTTATGTGTTTGTGTTAGGGGGGGGCGTGTGACCCCGCCCTGCACATGTACCCGCATCCGATGTCCATCAACATCATATATGTATATTATTATGCTCATTTATGAACAACAACCCTTACCTTAGCATAGCAGAGGCACGGATACCTAGAGGGGGCCTAACCTAAATCAAACTTGAAATGTTTAAATTAAAGAAAGGGCTAGAAGGGTTTTGTGGTTATTTGAAAAAAATACAAAAAAAAGAGGAAGGATTCCCACAACACCAAACAACAGAGTCTAGTAGCTAGCTAGCCCTATGGCAGTTAGTTCTTTATTAGACTCATTAGGACTCACCGGTATGTATTATCAAATCATGACCAGTGCTTGAAATCCTGTTGGCCATTGGTTGCAGTTTATGGACAATGGTGGGGTCGTGCATCAGGTTTGCACTTCGGGGGAGACGGTCACCCATGTGTGCATCACGTGTAAGCTCTATGTGATAGCAAACAGCTGGGGCTAGACTAGGCTATGTGTCACTGACTATGTATTACAGCCACGTTTAATTTCGCCATTTAAACGAAAGCCACTTGGTCAAAACGATTGCCGAGTCTGATATAACATATGAATGTTGTCCCAAACGATTCCGATCCAATTCACTTTAGGGAAGCGAGTTGGAGTAATTCGATCCGAAGGGCTTGAAACCGTGATATACACTTCAAAGCGGTTCCGTACGCCACGCCCACGCCATCTGCCACCTCCTGCGATCTTTGTTTGTTTTTCAAGCATTGGCAGTATAGGCTTCCCGTTTTCGCCACTTCCTTTGAATCTCAAAACCTTGACGACGTCAAAAAGCTAGTAGAAAAAAAAGAATAATTATTAATTTCTACGACGACGAGGTTATTGGCTGGCCTGTGTAGTGCAGCCATGTTGGATCCACTTTGAACACTCGAAATCAGTTTGGTTGTTTTGACATACGGGCGTATTTCAAACGATTCCTTTCAAAGCATTTTGAACAAAAACCGCTTTTTGGGACGTCCTGTATATACGTAGTCACTGCTTACTTTTGGACTAAAATTTTGGTGGACGGGGTATTAAATGACCCGTCATTGTGGGGGAGCTAAAAAGATGGTGCGATGGCATGGAACCCTTAAGCCCTGGGTGGGGTTTAGGGCCAAAAAGGGCAAACGTTTTGGACCGCGCCACAGTACTTCTTCTGTTGGGGGTGTCCAAAATAAAATCCATCATGTTTTTCACTAAAAATACTCCGAAATAGACCTACACAACAAAAAAACCTAGCCTACAAAAACTTTAATGTTTCTATTTAAATATAGCCGCCGGAAAAGGACTTTTGCCAAAAAATAGAAATGTTAGGGCCTAATGGACTGTGGCTAAAGCTCGAGAAAACCGGACGTTGACGCCAGAAACCGCCGAGCGCGCGCATAATCACTTGGAAGGCTTTTGGTCCTATCGGTTGTGGTTTGCACCAAAATGTTAAGGTGAATATTGTGGAAATTGTGGGTAATGGTTATATTAGTTATATTCAAGCACATTTTCAAATACTGCGTCACTTTTCTATATTAACCGACCGTAAATATGACACCAACAGTTAATTTGTAGTAAAGTTTCAAAATTTTGGTAAGAGACAATTATTTGAAATTTTTAAATCGGGTTTGATACAGAGACTCGCTCATCCCATTGTGAACATGCTCCAAAAATTCAGATTTTTTTTATGAAAATTTAAAGGTCAAAAAGCGTTATTTTTCTGTATGTGAAATTAGCTGGATTTGACCATCAAGCGTTTTTTTTTAAATGGGAATTTAACATTGTAAAAAGAGTTTGGCCCGAGCTGGAAACAGTCTTAAAGGTTTTGAATGTATTTCGTTAATAAAACGGCAACATATGAGTAATTTATTTTTTGGATCCCCCCCCCCCCCCCCCCCAAACGGAAGAAGTAGGTACCAACATTTATTGGGGGTGCATAATTTATGATAACAGATCAGGCGTCAAAGTTCTAATAATAGATAACCGCCTACGATAACCTACTCTTAACACCTCCCTGAGCACTCAATTCATTTCTTGCAAAAATGTTTAAAACTTGATCGTGTAGCATCAAGCTTGGCATTTTAAACCACGTTTAGTAGTAGTAGTAAGTAGTAACGTAGGAGGCCATCACTTTTATTGAGCAAATGGCTATTTTACGATACATTTCACAATACATGTCAGTTTCACAAATATGGCATTGGCTATAATTTGATCCAATTTCAGGTATATAATGCAATTCCCTATACAATCTTCATAGCATCTTATAACTTTACATTACGTCATTGTACCTGTAAATCATGACATTGAATATTATTATCCAGAGTGGTATTTAAAGATATTCTGCCATGATATCAAACCCCTTTTTCTCATTAGTGATTTCCTTGCCACAATAAATTGATTTAAAATAGATGTGAAGCACATTATTTAATTTAGGCCTAGGATCCTAGACAAATAAAACCTAGTTTCTTTTGCTGGACTATAGATATGCTTGGTTGGCCCAAAACTCGCTGGATTTTTCTTATCATTTGTGGTTTCAAAGAATTGATTCTTTAGGACAGATCTACAATAAAGCCCGTAAACGAGACCCGGCAACTGTAGCGGTAATATTGGTATCATTTAACCTGTCCGTGTGCGGTAGGCCCTAACTATAACGATAATGGGAACTGCCGGGCTGTTGTAGAGGTCCTTGAGCCTCGGAGCTAGGCCAACTTCTAGTTATTTTACTACCAATATCAGCCCTTGTTTTAAACTGTTCAAGGGTGTTCTGACAGTTGTTTTCCATATTTAAACGTAGGCCTATCTGCCCTATTACTAATCGTAACTTAATTCAGAGCTTTCAAATCAAGGTGAACTAGACCTAGACTTACAGTGTTAACTTTCTACCCTTTAGTACTGGTATCCCAAGCTACATCAAACCAAACATGGAGTGCTGTTTGGAAAACGTATGACTCCTGAAGAGATGCTGCGTAAGATCAAAGAGCCTCACCCAAAGCTAGAGGGATCTTGATCGAGAACAAGGCAGAATGGAACAGCAGGAAAAGAAAGTTTATAATGGATATTAAGAAAAGCTAAAGAAGGTAGATGGTATGTATGAAAAAGCATATTTAAATTGGTCTGCAGAAATTGAGGGACGACGCCCCCAAACTAGAAGTGAGAAACCCATAGGCCCTACCTGGTGAACATGGTGGAGTGAAGCTTATAGGCCTAACTAAAATACCAAAATTATCATTCTAGGACTTGGGGACCTTATCATTAAAATATATTTAAAGAAACCTTTTAAGTAGCTTTAGCATGCTATTACCTGCATTTTACATGCATATGTCTTAACTGTTTCATTTCAGGATGCTGCAAGATAATGGCCAAAGATTTAGTTCGGATCGCGAAGGTACATCAAGAAATTATGCTAATGAAAGCTAAGATCCAAGCAGTCTCACTAAAAATCCAAACAACTTATGTCACCAGAACACAATGGCTCAGGCTATGAAACGGAGTAAACAAAAGCAATCAAATATGAATCGACAGCTAAATTGCCACAGATCCAAAGAATATTTACAAGAATTTGAAAAGCAATTCTGAAATTAATGGATATGGGAAAGAAGAAATGATGAACGACGCAAATGGCCGCTGCCACTGGAGACGAAGGAGACGAAGAAGCAACGTATGTATAAAATAAAATCATTGTTTTATAAGTTAGGTAGACCTATTTTTTTTAGCCCACAATCACACAAGGAAAACAATTCTAATTTGAGAAATTGAGTATTTTCAAGGATTGGTTGTTTTTGAAACGATCTTGTTGTGTTTCCGCGATGCTGTGGTCTCCCAAGTACTGGACGAGTTGGGTTCCTGTGCAGCTGACCAGATCAATGTTCCGGTCTCCCGCAGTGCGGGTTGGTTCCTTAGCTGCAACTGCTAAAGTCCCTTGCCATCCCCGTTGCGGGGGGTGGAGGAGGTGGAGGTGCCAGTGGGGGGCAGCTGGCGGCCCGGTATCGATGACAGATGCAGACTACAAGCGAGGCTGGGACAATCCCTTTGACGCAGGGGAGTAGCGCCGTTTCAACCGTCCAGGTTACAAACCGTCACCATGTAAACCATAAGCCAAACTCATATATACGTTCACACAAACCGGATACTTACTTCCATGCATTATTAACAAGTCTGTGCCTATGTCTAGGCCTTACATGCTTTCTCTTTGAGGGAACTTAGGAGATATCAAAATTGTATGAAGGGAAACAATTATGGGAACCAACAAGCTTAACGTGCTGGAGTTGAAGAATCTCAAATAAATATTTAAATATCTATGCAGAGTGACTTAAAATAGACTAGACAAGGGCTGTGTGTGTGAAATGTTTTGTGTTTTGTCATGAAACGTAGGGCTAGGATATGTATAATTTTTGGTGTCTCTTAAACGTAAACATCTGGTCAACACTTTGCGAGTAAAATTTGGTTCCCATAATTCTATTGGATCCCATTCATGCACGAACCAGTCTTTTAGGCATCTATCTACCAAATAGAGTTAGGTACATATATTTTTAAGAATGGAACGATCTGTATGTTAACACGTAAGGTATAAGTGTTAAACTGCTGCATGTAGGGCCTAGATTACCCATAATAAATAAAACTAGTAAAGTTTCAGTTTAAAATGTATCTGAGCTACATAATAGCCTAATGTTTAAATATTATGTGATTCTACAAGACATGACAATGATTGTTTATGTTTGAGAAATGCATGTAACCACAAACCAGAGCGGATTAAAACAAATTGAGGCAAACTCAGTAACAGTATTTGAAAAACATTTGGGAAGATCTTTATTCATTTGAAGTGGTTTCTGATTAGTGCATGCCAACCAAAATATGCCTACACAAAACAGTGCGTCGGATAAACATGGACATAAGGATAAATGATCAGTGAAGATAAGTTAGATGACAGGATGGAAAAGACACCGCTCAGATGGTTTTGACCATATGAATGAATAAAGAAAAAGTGTGTTGTATGAACGAAGGGATTGAAGAAAGAAGAAACGGGGGAAGAAGAAGAAGTGCCAGACAAGAGGAGAGAGCTAGGAGAATGTGGGAGGGATATAATTATGGAGATAGAAAGAAGTGGAAAAATTGTGGTTGCAAAACCCAACCTGACCCATGCCATTATGTGGGAACTCTTGAAAAAATGTATTACTATTAGCCCTTCTACTACTACTGACATTCATTGAAGGTGCTGTTACTTTTGTTTGATACATTTTCATGTTACAATATCTATTGCCTAAAATTGGAACAGTAATTAATACCATTTTGGACCTCCATAAATGTGTTACATAATTGCTACGGTAGGTAGGCCCTATGTTGTTTATTCAGAAGGGCTTCACTTAGGCCAAGTACTTTGTCTAGTCTAATTTGATCAAATTATTTTCTTTAAAAATCTGTAAGTTATCCCTCCAAAGTTGGTTTATTTACCATTCGGTTCTACGGAGAAACCACTACTGTACGGTATAGGCTACCGGTACTGATAATATTAATACAAGTTGGGAAAAATTAAAAAAATCACCAAGTCGAAATGTTGAATTATATTTTGAAATTCTGGATTAATTAAATACGTATTTAAAGCCCCTGTTACACATAAACATTGTTGACCAAGATATAAAATAGCATGGAAAGTGATGATGCTGTCACACATGAAATATTTGTTGACTCATATACATTGACGACCACTGGCAATTGGTGTACAAGAAGTTGAAACAAGTTCAACTGTCGAGAAAAGTGTTGACCAGATGTTGACCAATGGCTGAGTGACAATTTTGTCAGTGATCATTTAATTGAGTGTACATACTTTTATACTATGTAATGCGTGGTGAAGAAGATTTCGCATCGTGCAAAGATGCAAAAGAAGTGGCAGTAAGATGCCACAAACGAGGAAGGCACGTCTAATAAGTAGGGTTGCACACGGTCAATTGACTGGCATTGACCGTGTGTTTCAAAGAATGGTAAATACTTTTGGTCCAATTGACACAGTCAATGATTAAAAGATAACATGTGTCATTGCATTTAAAACTTAAAATATTTGAATTTTTTATATTTGAATATGAATTGTTATGTAACGAAGATAACATTCTGTCTTTCTTTTTCAATTAAAAATGTTTCAATTAGGTAATATTTTATTTAATTATTATTTATTATGTAGGTATCATTATGAATTATAATCGACAAATAGACTATATTAGCTTCTGGAGTAAGCTGAAGCTGAATCGGAGAAAGGGGACTGATGACAGAATCGACGATGATGATGACGATGATGATTTGCCACATAATATGCATTTAACAAGCTTTTAAATAAAAAAAAATTTGTCACCACACATTTAAAAAATAAATACACTAATTATTTAAGAAAACCTAACATTTATGGGATTTTTTACATTTGACCGTCAATTGACCAAATTTGAATTTGACCGGTCAAATACCCATCCCTACTAATAAGCATTAAATCATCTAACATCCTGCTGCCTAGGAGTTGGTGCAGAGGAAGTGGGAGGAGGATGAAAAGGACAAGCCATAGCAAAGTATAGTATCAAGTAAAGGGACAAAACCACCCAGATAAGAAAAACGGAAAGTCTCATGGGCCCAGTTCAGACTTGACACAGGGGCCCTGTTGGGTCAAATTTGCACAAAGTGAGGAATGGCAGATTCAACCTATGCAGCTTGTGCTGTAAGGAAGAACGAATCGACGGCATCCTTTTCAATTGTGAAAGGACTAACGTCCTGAACTTGACGCGATGCCAGATGGCATGACCCATGTACAAGGGAATCCTGTCTATGGGATAAAAAAACACGACAACACATTGATGGCCTAGTAGGCCGGATAGGGGGCATATGAAAGAAGGAGAAGATCGTGACTATGGAAGTCTTTTGACGCTTCAAAATGCGTACCGTGTGTTGTTGTTGTTCCACCCACGGTGTAGGATATTATAAAGCAAATTTTGTGGGGACGAAAGCCTATTTATGCGAGTAATTTAGACTGAAAAGTTAAAAAATTGTACCGTTAGCGTTTCAGATAAGGACATAAAAAATAATGGTGGGTGAGTAAAAATGGCAAAAAACGTTTTCACAAACGAGACTCGAAACCTGGCGACCCTTCGCGTGGTAGCCGAGCGCTCTCATCATTCGGCCAGCAGCGCACACAAATTCAAGGCAGCTTAGAACGGCTCTCATTAGCCCGTCAGATACGCACGCAGACACAAGATGAACATAAAAGCTTCGAGATGGCAATTACAACACTTTTAACTCTTTTTAAGCCTTATGCCAATTATTTTTTAATGTTATTCATAGCTGTATACAGGCGCACGTAATTACTATCCATTTTGGTATGAAACCAGTTTCCGAAGTGGCAGTTCTCTAGGCAGAAGTTCCCCAAAATCTCCGTCAACAGTTGATGGAAGGGTGACACACACTACAGAAAGTATCTTGTTAAAAATTGCGCCAACCAAGTTGAAGTGTGTTAACGGGTCTTTAAGTTGCTTAGGTGGTGGCTGGCCGCTGCTAGAGATAGTGTAGACTCTTCGTCACCTTAGTCACACCACACCTATTTTACCAATTTATTTGTTATTCTAATACGAATTTTAGGGCCTTAACTGTATTACACAGTGCCCCTCTTTCCACATACTTCATAATCATCTTCGTACAAATTTCGCCACATCTCTCTCGACGACTTGTCTTGTACTTCTTTTTTCCTCATTCCACCCCTTAAAATTCTGGTATTAGCGATTGGCAATTATTTCTCATTCTTTCCCCCTCTTCAATAAGTCAATGGTATGAATACTACCAATCCGGAAGGGGGGGGGGGGGATGGTAATCTATCCAGACCAATTTTTGTATGAGACCTACCATTCCTTATGTTCTAACTTTTTATTACCTTTTCCAATGTGTCCAACTCTCTTGGTGTTTCAAAATATAACTTAATTTCCGCTGCTTCTGTCTTGCTCTCATTTTCACTCTTATAGCTGTAAAAATTTACAATAGCAATGTAATATGGGTACTAAAACAAAACTTGTTCGTACCCTATGTAAACTTTTTTTTTCTAAATTTACCAAGAAGGTATAAATACTCTTGAATAATATACAAAAAATTAAAAAATCCATCCGACCGGGGTTGGAACCGTGGGTCTCCCACATTCCAGGTTACGGCACCTTAGGCAAACTAGACCACCGAGCACCTACTCGACTGTGGGAGACCCGCGGGGGTTTCGAGCCCCGGTCGGGATGGATTGTTCAATTTCTGATATGATTAAATTATTAACATTTCAATCCATTACATTCCCGAAGAACCAAATCGAGAAAGAACGTGTATTGTGGAGCAGTCAATAGCTAGGCCCTATATGAAGAGGGAGAGCTGGAGTTTCCGGAACCCCGCTGGAGCTGATTTTTTTAACCTTTTGAAACAAAGATCTCCTTTAATTCAAGTTAAACTTAAGCGGCCTCTAAGAAATATTTTTAAAAAATGTAATAAACACTTCTGTAGAACAAAATTTTGTTATTTTTCCCTGCACTGTGTGTATAGCTTTGGTTCTTAGCCTGCCACATTTGTATTTGTTTGGTGCAGGTAACACAGACTTTATTTTATTTTATCTAGTGTACATTATAGCCGTGCAAGATTCACTCTCACATGTATCGTTAAGAGAAAATCTGGCTGCAATTTCGATGAAATAGAGGGTTTGAAACTTTAAGTTTAAAGCAACAATATGATGAAGTAGGTAGTTATTATTTATACTATATGATCCACTACAATATACATCTTTCTTTATGATGGCTCTATAGGAATGAATTTGAGCTGATGGTCAGATGTTACTTCTTTCAAAAACAAGTGTATAGGCTTAAATGAAAAAACAATATTTTGATGTAGTGATGTATTAAAACTAGGAAAACGCTTAAGTCCCGCCGCGTTGTTGGATGAGCGTAATGGTGCATTGAGATGCCATGTGTACGCGGATTTTATAAAAAAATAAATAAATAAATTTTATGTAGAGTCTACACACTCAGTTTATATAACTGATTTTCAGTGGGGGACTTTAATCAAAGACAAGCCAACCCTGCAGGCCCCGACGCAATCGACGATTCGTGAGCGAAACCAACAAACGATCGATAGTTTTAATAGGAAATATAGCAATCCCTCCCAGTGGTATATGGACCAGTTGCGAAACACCCGCGAATCAACGCCAGGGAACAACAAGGCCAGATTCAGAAAAAACTCGAAAAAAAAAAAAAAACATTTATTATGTGTTCGTTTGCTAGGGACGGCTCCAAAGTCACGTTTACAAACTCCAAGCCAAGAACTGATGGACTTAAGTCCAAAATCAGAAGTTAAAAAACTTCTGTTTTAGTTTCTGGTTTATGTGAAAAAATCAGTACTTAATTAAGATTTTTTTTAAATTAAATTAAATTAAATAACAAAAAATTACATTAATTTTTTATACTAAAATAAAAATAAAATAAAAATATAACTTAATTTTTGTAATTAATCGTTAATTTTTTAAAAAGAAAAAAATCGTTTTTGTTTTAAAAATTGCCAATTTGTATAAGAAATAATTATTCGATTGCCGCTCAAATTTAACACGAATATATTAATTCAACGAAATTAAAGGTTCTGTGAAAAAATCATTACAATAAGTTAAAGAATGTAGGTGTTTATAAGTCAAAGAATTGTTTTTTAGAAAAGAAAAAAAAAAAAAAAAAACCGTTAATAATTTTGATTTCATGATAAATAATTTTTCGGTTACGCTCAAGGATTTCCACACAAACTATCTTAATTCAAAAATTAAGGTTCTGTAAAAAAATCATACAATCGGATATATAAAAGCATGTAGGTGTTATAAGTCGAAGAAAGAAAAGAAAATTTTTTAAAAAAAAATCGAAAAAAAATCGTTTTTAAAATTGCGTTTTTTATGAGAACAAAATTTCCCGATTGCGCTTCAAAAACGTGGCAGAGTTCTAAGTTCAGAGATTCGAAGGTCTCCAATAAAATTTCATGCAATCGGGAGTATGGTTTTAGACGGAAGAGGAAATCGTGTTAACAAACACACAAAAAATACAGAAAGAAAGAAAAAAAAAAAAAAAACATCCGGATTTTTTTCTCCAGTGTAGTGAAATAGGGAATCTTCGCTTCGCTCGCTACGCTCGCTACGCCATCATCCAATTAATGAAAAAGTAACTTACTGAGGGAACCCCAAGTGAGCAAGACAAGAAGTGACAATCAATCAGGATACACGGACATTAAAGGAATGCTTGGTGTGTAGTTGTAAGGTGGACAGGATGGAAAGGACACGGTTGAGATGCTTTGGACATAGTATGAAACAATGACTAAAGAAGAGAATGCTAAGAGAATGTATGATAACAAGGCTTGAGGTTGATCAGCATTGAAAAGGATGAAGATTGAAGAAGATTGGGAGGCCAAGTAAGAGATGAAGAGATCTACATGCAAGCGCAGAGAGCGGGAAAGTTTCATTGAGAGTCAATTGCGGTAGGATAGACTGAAGTTTAAAAAATTGGTTAGTTAATGCTCATAACAGGGGTTTTCATGGGGTAGGACCTAACATAGCTCAATTTGAGTGCAAGTTGTCTCTGACATAGTGCCTACCTCTACAAAGTGCAGGCTCTAAAAACCATAAATCTTATTGGCATGTACTTGGACTTAATACTGTTTATAATTCTCTCATTACTCATTACGTATTAATAACACTCGTTCCTTTGGAAAAGATTAAATTTGACAACATTTATAGATACCGCCGTTAAAAGGTAACAAAAATCCTACGTCCTACCATTTTTACCATTAATAATAAAAAAATAAAAAAACTAGTGTCCAGGACACTGATTGTTTTGTTTGTGCTGAAAGACATTAAGCCTACATAGTTCACTGAATTTTAAAAATTCTCAGCTAATCTCAGGTAACATCTTTACATTTGGATTTTGGAACTCTATGGTTTATCTAGGTTGCCGTTTCTTATATTACACCAAATGTTAGCAAGGATTTGTTATTGAGTGGTATCACTGATAAATTTAAGTCTCGCTCCGGCTTGTTTTTGCGATTGTCGTCCCTCCTCACACAGTCTGATTCTCACTGCAAATAAAACTATTTTTCCACACCAAGACTTAGCCCAATATTTGATAACTGCACAGATCGTTGAAGACATCATTAGGCCTAGAACTAAAATTTACAAAAATGGTTTTGTGAGGTCTCTACAAACCACAATAGGTAGAACCTCCTACTTACTAATAAAGACTTGGTCCCTAACTGTGCTACATAATTAATATTTGGAAATTTTGAGATCGTTGATATAATATTATTATTATTCTTTGAATGGCAAACCTTTATTGCAACAGATACGAATAGTTGTGTTATTCCCTACTGGTTAGTATCTACCAAATTTAATTTTTCAACCTAAAATGCATACAGGCCTACCAAGTACAAGTGTACACATGTGTTTTAACTCATGGTTTATGTGTTTAATTATTTTCGTAATAGCAGATTACTATATTAGATGTGAATCTATAAACTTCAATTATCCCAAACATTTATATTCATCATAGTAGTACTAGGTAGCTAAAGCTATCGTCTAAAAATCCCAGTTAACTATTATATTGCTATTGTATTGCATTTTATACCATAGTACCTTACACCACATTTCATAATTGATGGCGTGTTGTGACTTACACCTAATTTGTATGTAAGGTAAGCAGTTTAACAAATTTGTTTTTTAGGTTGAGTTTGAGTAGGGATTCTTAGGTCATAAAAATCAAAAGCTTACCCAGATTTATGACCTAACTCTTTTTTAGTGTTAATATTGAGAATTTCTGGCTAGGCAACTCTGTCAGCCTTCAGATGTAAAGAAACTAAATAACTGGACAGTAAGGTGCTTACTGCAATGAATGTAATCTGTAGACCTGCTTAATATTATTTTTGTATGGAAATAAAAATATTGTAAAGTTAAAACTTTCAGCTTTTGTATAATGTAAATTGATTAATAATGTCAATAATAAATTATGCTCCACTATTGAAAAATATTAGATACCCTATTTAGTATTGCCCCCTATACAAGTATTCCCCTAGTAAAATCAGCAACATATTAAGTGTAAGTGTGACTTAGTTATTATATTTTAACGCTGTTTAGAAAAGCTTTATCATATTCTTGAATTCGTTCTAACCAAAACACATAATTTAAAAAACTTTAATAACCATGAATTTATAAAATCTCAATCGTAATAAACATGAAATAACAGTAAAACATTAATACATGACTTAATTAGTAAGTATAAAAACTTGTCATAAATAGAAGGTTGAGAGGGCGCCACAAATAAAAACGTGAACACAATTGAGCACATTGTACATTTAGTAGTACTTAAATCACAAGCACAAGAGATTGTTCGTTCAATGTTCAAAATTTAGCCATGAAGTTTGGGTTCGGCGTTCGCCATCCCGTTGCGGTTGGACCAAACTTTGTAGACCAGTCTTCTACCCAGAAATGGACTGAAGCACTTGCTCCTGTAATAATACCTGTGGCAGAAAAGAGAACAGCACATGTGAGGCAGTTTGGATTAGATCGATGTGAAACGGCTTGTTTAGATAAATATAAGTAGGTTAAGCAATGGGTCCTGGACTACTGGGGTTGTGGATATCAATGGGGATTGAAAAAGCAGACTCTCAAGTGTTGAAAATATATCAAATTATGTTTCTTTACAGTGTAATAAAATTTCATCTCAAATCAGCTAACAACATATGGGAAAGGACCCAAAAGGAAAGCTGGGGGCATATCCTAACAGAAGAAATGGAACATTCAGAAGGAAGATTGTGACCGCAAGGTTGCGAGAATACGAGCAGAGGAGATAAGAATATGACCTCAAATTTGTTGTAACAAGATGTGTGTAAATTTATAAATTTTTCAATGTAAAATTACAAGTTACAATTATTATTCTGTATTTGTAAAACCTAGTACTGTGTGTTACTTAGAAGTGACTTTTGACCAAACTTGAAACCAAGACTTTTCAGAAGTGTTGATTTGCAATCCCACATTAAATGCTCATTGGAAAAAATCCTATATCATCTTTGCATTAAATAGTCGACATAAAAAAACCTCAAACAGGAAAACTATTTAAATTTACGAAGACTTTTTGAGTTGCTACGTTTATCATTGCTTACTCATGGCTCGGCTAGTTTCTCATAGTCATCTTTGGATTCTCTTTGATTGTGCCCCAGAGCTTGTGCTACGTTCTCGGCCTGCGCACAAAGCGAATACTCCTTGGGCATGGTCGTCCCAACAGATCACGCTCGGAACAGTAGTCACGATATTTAGAAGCAAGATCTCGAATATAAATTCCCAAAAGCCCGACCCACATTCTTTTCTAGGAACAAAGTACAAGCTATTACTCAAAAATTAAAATCAATCAAAAGTTCTTATGTAATTGTGACTTTTAGATTAAGGAAATGTTTCTTGGTTTTTGAGAGAACTTGGCCCATGGGATGTTGGCATAGCTAGATCCTGTCAATATTTCTGTTTCATCTAAAGTCTTTCCACATAACTTACAATCCTTGAAATCGACCCAAAAACGTTTTATATTATTCTTTGAAGTTATGTTATGATAAATACTAAAAAATATACAAACACATATCACCGAACTACTTCCTCCCCCCTCGAGTATTTGCGAATTGCAATACCATGAAATTTCCCTTCTCTACCATTGTAGGTGCACAAAAATCCACACATTCTACACCACCAAATGTGCTTGTATTTATGCCCAAAATCAAGAACTATTATAAATAAATATTCTATAACATTGGTATTCCACAATCTAAATACTAATCTTTAAAAAAAGTCACCTCACCGAACTCATTACGAGATACTGTAGAACCAATAGTTCAAAATATTTTCAATACAAGAAGAAATGACCTGAAAAATGTGGCAACACTGTATAACATCAAACCATGTAAGTGAACAGTAAAACACACACCAAACATAAATATGGGCAATTTTTGACAGTTGACAGAATCTTTGCCAAATGTAAATGTAGTGTTGCCAATTCATAAAAGACTTACTTTGATGACGTGGGTTTTAAGCTGTAAATGGTCTAAATTGTAAATTGTTTTGATTCGTATTACCTTGCATACAAAGGAAAAATCATGAGTTTATCTATTCAACTCATTTTATTGATAAATAACAATGTTACAATAATCATTTCACATACACTCTACTTCATGTTACACAGTTGATACTACCCATTGTAAGAAAAACTACTGCTTGAACCAAATGACAACAAACTAGAAGACCACTGCTTATCACATTGCTTTCTTAAAAAATTTTTTAAGGCATTTTATTTGCATTCAAATATGATTCAACAAAATGAATGTTAAAGTGATTATTATAGGTATATTATATTTATTATTACCAATTTTAATTTTGCTTATCATTACTCAATTTTGAATTTTTAAAAAGTGTATTGGTAATTTGCTTTAAAAAGGTGATGTGGGATAATTTTAGTTAACAATACTCATAGTAATTATAATTATAATAATAATTCTTTAAAGAAAATATGATTCAAAATTGACATTTTTGAAATGAAATGTTAATTGTATCAAGTATGGTATCAAAATAAATATTATTGCTATTTCTGAGTTACTTCTATATTCAGGGATGATTGATTAATGATACAAAGAAAAAATAAATATCTCCTAATTTTACAGCATATAGGCTAATATCCATTCTCACATTTTTCTAAAAACTTTTCCAGATTGTTTCAATCTATTACATCTCATATTTGTTGTTTTCAAGTTGAAATAGTGAAACCAGGGGAGTCTTTGATCCCCACAACATATCACCAGACTGATTCAATGCATCAAACTAATGAAAATTGAATTTTTGATTTTTGATTGTTGTATATGGCTATATAGTATGTGGTGTAATTATTTTTAAAACAGTGATTTTTTAAATAGTGTCACTTCTTTCAGGGCCACGAAACCGCTTCAAACCAAAAATAAACCCAATATTTTTTCCTGAAACCAAAAACCAAAACGTTTTATCAAAAAAGGTCTGAACCAACAACCGAAACGTAAAACTGAAATTCGGAAATTTTGTTTTTCGGAGTTATTTTCGGTTTATTTCAGTTCAGAGGCAGTTTGGATCCACAAAGTCTCAAAAATAGCCAATCGACAAAATTGCAAAAGAAAATGGACCGATTTTTCCCCTTCTTCAACGAAAATCTTTTTGTCGTGGCAACAAGTTGTTGATCATAGGAGGGCAAGGGGTACATAAATGTGGAATTTAATATGCCCTCTTGCGTTCGCGTGCACACTTACCATTTCAAAAAATTAACGAGTGGATATCAAGAATTTTGCAATTACAAAATATGTTGTACAGTTGACACAAATACGATGGGGTAACATTGCCAGTGGATGAACAAAGTGGAGCATATGCATTGTATCAATTATTACTAATTATTGGGGAGAACTTATGGGTACTAGGGTACCCGAACTCCTACCCGACTCTTGTAGAGTCGGACGGGGAAGTTTATATTTTTTTTTGATTAATTGAATAGATTGCACTTGTTGTCTCGTTATTCGTTATATTATCTGCTAAAACGTAAACATAACAAATCAGCGAGAGTCTTGGCCGGGCCAAGAGACAAGCAAGTAGTGATACGTAGGGGTGGGGGGGGGGGATAAATAAATAAATAACTAAATTGTATTTAGAGTCTACCACTCAGTTATTATAAACTGATTTTCCAGTGGGGTCAGTGGCCGGACAAGCTGTGCAACCCCACTGAAAATCAGTTATAGAACCTGAGTGGTAGGACTCAATTTTTTTTTTTTGTTTTTTTTTTTATTGGTGGTCGGGGAGTCGACTCCTACCGCGTTCCCAAGGCTTCCGGAAGTCGGACTCCACATATTACTACCCGATGTCATCACTACTAATTATGATTTATAAATCCTTATACTGTTTTCAACATTTAAAAAATATACGTATATTTAGTACGATATTGATATTTTAACACTTAATTGTACCGGTACTAAAACATTATGGGTGTCGAACTGGTTTTGAACCGTTATTTTAAAGGCGATGTTCGAAACCAAACGGAAAAAACTGAACGAAATAAAAATAATTTCTGTTTCGATTCCTTACTTCTTTCCGACTATGAATTGCTTAATAGACTATTTATCGAAACTTTTGTGGATTTCATTTACTTTTACCTTGTAACCATATGTTATATTATAAACATTTAATTAGTTAGGGAGCAGGTTGGTGTCATCCAAAAAATCCCCCCTCCCTCCCCCTCCTCTGGGACCCCATGTGGAGTAGTGAAAATCTCCTTGCCTAATTATTTACAAAAATCAAAACCCCATCCAGCAAATTAATAATTAAATATACTAGTGAAAGTTTTGTTTATTTGATTCATACCTTTAATTTATAATAATACACAGAGACCAGTGCTCGAAATTAGGAATTTAAGGCAGCAGCCATCCGGGCTGCTGTCTTAAAGTTTTTGTTAGCCCTACCAGAATTGAAGAAGCCCAATTGTTTATTATTATTACATTTACCCGCCGTTTGTACCCGCTAATAAACATTACATTGCACAAACAACACGCACTTTTGCGGATCACACGATAAATCTTACTAAGGCCAACCCCGACAGTAAACTGCAAGTTCTGAAGCTACTAGACGGTTCAATAACCCCACGTAACCCCTACTGTAGCCACTGCAGCACCTGCTAATGACTCAAGCATGGCAGCAAATGCATCTTGGACTTTGGCCAGGACATCCCGCGCGACCGAGAATAGGCTAATGGCTCCCACCTTGCTCGAAAAAAATTCTGTCTTCAAATGCTCATAGCTAGTCTCATCACTCTCATGACGATGAGGATAACTTATATTAGTTAATTTGCTAAATAATATATTGACATTAATGATTAATGTTTAATGATGTGGTGTAATGTAGATTTAATGCCTATTAACATTATTTCTGATTTTAGTTAAAATCAAATTTTTATTGATTTTTTGTATGTGAAATTCTAGGGCAGCCCGGCTGCCTGGAATACAGAACAGGCAACACAGGCCCCGACAGTTTTGTTTTGGGGCAGGCTCGGGCTGGTGACGTCAATTTCGAAAGCACCTGCCCCCCAGTAGACCCTATTTATACTCGATGCCAAATGCAAGGCCCTCTATATACAAGAAATAATTTTCATTTTGACAGTTAGTTATACAAAACACAAAACGAAAATTTCTTTATAGGCCCCTACATACTAAAACTTCTACCGGTGTCATACCTGGTTTCTTTTACTCCTCGTCCCTTGGGCCGTCCTGGTGGCTTTTCGGCGGTCGAGTAGATCCAAAAGGTTTGTGTTCAATTCCTTTCCGGGGCAAAAATTTTGACTCGCTGTGTTGCACGTTGTGTTGAATTCAAAATCATTCCTCTCTTTGCCCAAATCCGTGAGATCGGTTGTAAGGAAATCATGAGTTAAATGTGGGACACTGAAACAAGCATTAATAATGTTATGCTGGCTGGATGTGGGCTAACAAGGATCTCTATTCTTCGACAATATACAAATTGCCAAATATAAATAAAACTAAGAACAGCCGAATGTTTGTAGAAATTTTTTTCGAATTGAGATAATAGTCTTAGATACTGGAAGGTAGAGTTGTATTAGTTCTTATTTTACTGTCAAACTTTTTTGAATAATATTGGACGTAAAAAGCCGTACCCAGAGGTGTGAGGACATGGACATAGAGGATGGAAAGAATGCATATGAACAATACTTTAAAACAAAGGCGTTTGTTTTGGGCATAAGTACTTGTGTACGGATGTGGAAGGCAAAAAAATGTTTGTTCAGCAAACTTGGGAATAAAATAGAGATATGGTTGAAAAGATGGAATCCATTCGAACTGTGTTGAATACTCACATGACTTGCTTCCTGATGAGATTCTGTTATATTCTTGGCCACCGATGATATATTGTAAGGACTGGGTACAGTATTCTACCGAAAATGTGGGTCCCGATATACAAAATCTTCTTCGGTCATGGGCTTGCCACAGTGTGGGACCACAACGTTAAAGCCGGCATTGGCCAAATATGTTTTCATAGTTCAGGTTATATGAGGTGTGCGATTTGTAAACTCCATTGCATACTGTCATTAGGAGTCCATTGTTGGGTGCTTTGGATGCAAAATCTTGGTTCCGATTCATATTTAAAATCTGTAAACAAAACAAAAATTAATATGAGGTTTACCTAGTTTATATTGCCTCTGTTGAAGTAAGAGTTCGCAATATATTCGACTAGGATGCCAAGTCTCTTTTTCAACAAATAGTTTATATCTATTGCATTTCAAAATTTAAATACGTATTAAATAAGGTTAAGCTTTTTGTTGAAGTACTTCAATGATTACTGGATTTTACTTACAAAATGAAATAATATCACCGTAGTGGTTATGGGTTAAAATGACAATATTGTGACAATAGATAAACAACCAATACCAGGTATTGCATCAAAATAACTTACGTCTTAACTACTGTATTAATTTTGTAGATGCATACAGAAAGGTCTAATGAAATTACAACAATGACTAAAACATCTGTTTGCCTACCACCACCAAACGTCAAGGCCTGATATAAAATTAATCATCGGCATGATGCTTTGTTTAAGGTTTCCCATGTAATAGTTCCCACCCCCAAACCACCACCACCGCCGGCAACTACAAACACAAACCAAAACAGCTGGTGTAATCACGGGATAAAACAACATGGTGCACTGCCCACCATAAACACCAAACCACAGATAACATATTAATAACACTTACGGAGACTACATGATTGTGAATGTGGGCTCGGCCTTGGAGCATGAAACCTCTACATTGTTTGCTTTTTCTTCATGCACTAGCTCAAGTTAAGAAACGAGTATTGATTAATCGTACTTTAACGTTTTGTAACATTTTTGGCAACGATTCACAATATGTATTATTGATCATTTAACATTGTGTTTTTAAATTATTTTTATGACAAATGCCAAATAATGTTACGAACTGCAGTCACTCATTAAAAAACAAATCGTGCATGTAAACAGTAATTTGTATCTAGGCATTGATTGCACTTGTACAAAACAAGAAAGACACAAAACTGTTTATTTATGTTCAATATTTCCAAATTATTCCAAGTTGTCAAAACTATTTTAAGCAAGTGGTTATATAAAGAGAAATGCTTTGCTTGCAAAATAACTTATAGAGCCAGATGATCAGCAGCAAATATGCAAAGAAAACCGTTTGGGAATTTTTAGCCAGTTAGGCCTAAACTTACAATGCAATTGAAAATGTTGCCAATAGCCGTTACTGTTTTGTCGGGTGAGAGCCATGTAGTCACTTTCACACGTGCCGTCCCAGAGTAGTTCGTTCAAACGTGGATTGATGTAAAATTCCCTCGCCAGGTGAATACCCTTACGATAAGGTTCCCGTTCCAACATCCATTTAGAATGTGTCGTCCTCTGAAGCTCATCCCACTTCTAACGAGCAAAACATATTTGTTACTTGTATATCCTCCAGTTAGATAAATAATGTTATAAAATTAAACTAGGAACGACTCAGTTGGACGCGTGGATAAGCTTTTGAGGCACGTGCTATAGCTTAGGACCCACAATGCAAAAAACATTTTTTTAAATTTTAAAATTTGCGACGTTCGCCGTCCACAGGGCCATGTTTTCCGATATTATTTATTATTGCCAAGGTATTTGGGTAAACCCGTATTAAATCTTTACTTTGTGGATAAAATCCACCGCCATTAGAGGACCTTGACCTCATTGGGGAAAAATATTTAAACTCTTTGGTGATAAAACTAAATAGATGCTTCCTCTGAAAGTATTTTGATTACTTATACCGGTGCAGTGCATTTGAAAGATTCGCGCGGCTTTCGTTGCCATGGCAACGTACTTTTGTTATAATGTAAGTTTCCATTACAACTACTTATCGGATCAAACTAAAATTAAATATTCGTGACCGGCAGGACATTCTAAATGATTTGCTATCTCAGATGTTGTACGCCGTTAGTTTGAAAAAAAAAACTTGGATTAATTTAAGTAACTTTTTAACTTTTTGAACGATTTTGCCACAAAACTAATGGCATTCAATCGAGAACAAAGCTTGCGGATGGTGTGGAAAATTTCAAACTCGATCCGACCTCGTTCGAACGTTATGGCTGGAGGCAGGACATACAAAAAAAACAAAAAAAAAAAACAAAAAAAAAAAAAAAAAAAAAAACGAGTGACAAATTTTTCCCGGCAGAGTCAAATGGAAACGCTCGCTCGCCGCTTTAAAATAGTAAAGTATACGGCAGTAAGGTATATTTTGTTTTACATAGAGAAACATGGCTGGTTAATTCCGAGCTATAAATACAAATAAAAGGTGTGCATGAAGTGATTTTATTTTTAGGGGAAGCCCAATAAGGCCAGGGGCGACCTGCGTCGTGGGTGTGGCCCACTATAAGACACTACAGTCATATTTGTATGGTGGATATTATGGATCACACAGCTTACAAATATACACAAATCAAGTTCAGTCCAGTGGAAATTTTCCTTAGACCTAGTATGAAAAGAACTAAAAATATTTTAAAAAAGGTATACACGTCATGCAGAGCTAATGCAGCCAAATATTATTAAACTTAAAGTAAATTAAAAAAATCATAATTAGTATCACATTACAATGCAATGGGGCGTTGGGTAAAGTGATTTCTCTGTGGGGATTCAAGATGGGGCATGTGCGGAAAATAAAAATACCAATTTATATTAAAAATACTGTGTGTGGTTTTGTTAAAAGTCATAGTGATAGTAGTTGTATAATCACAAAACGTAAATAGGTTTAGGATTCAGACAGCGTAAAAAACTTTTGTTTAAAAACACCAACAAAAAAATTAAATATTACATTTTTAAAATTATTTTATCCATCCATTTGTCTTATTCGGGATTCAGAAACTCCTCATACTTGGCATGCTGAAAAAATGATTAAAAACTCCCTCCTAACTAATTACAAAATTGTAATTTTCGTTATTTTTATTTATTTATTTATTTGACGTCTATGTCCTAGTTCCCCCCCCCAGTTAAAAAAAACTGATTTTACAATACAAAGGACAAATAAATAAATTAATTACATAGAGGAGGACACAACAATGACCTACAGTTAAGTTTTTTTGTTTATTTGGATTAAGGCAACGGTCAACCGTTAGGTCATAATGCACCACTCTTACCTATGGGGGGGGGGGGCGTGCTGGTCAGAACCACCCACGGGAAGGGGAGGAAGGGGGGGGGGTTCTCACGTCGCGGTTCTTCATTGTACGTCGTCAATCGTCGTGTGTCCTTGTCGTCATTTTGCGTCCGTTCGAGCGGGTCGTCAAGGGAAGGGGAAAGGTCCACGACGACGATGCAGAGCTCGCCTCTATTTTCGAGGGAGTAAAATACGGCACTCTTGCCGTGAGCGGTCAACTCAACCACACTTTTTTCACCAATAAAATCAATGAAACACAATACAATTAGAAAATAAGGTTAATATAAGAAAGATTAATGAGTAATTAATAGTTAGCACTCTCCGAATTAGCCACACGAATAATGTGAAATAATTTACATATTGAAACATTAACGTTCGTCTCACTCTCGATCAAACGCGCCATTTTGGATTTTGGTAGGTTCAAATTGTCATGTTACTTTGTAGGTGTACCAACCTTTCTGCACGGATATTGTGGTTATTGAAGTAAGTCATTTATAAATATGTTATTTGTTTTGTTTTAAGTAAACAATTAAATAGTCGAATAGCACGGGGGTTTGGGGGCGGAAGCCCCCGACGGGTTCAGGGGGGTGGGAGCCCCGGAGGGGCCGGGGGGTGGCCCCCCCCCCCCAGAACAGAATGAGGTACAGGACAAACAGAAAAACGGACCCGAATAAACGTTAGTTTGGGTGTCTTTGGTTGTACGTCGGAGAATGGAGAGACTTGCTATAAAATGGCCGCCAGGATCACACTAATAACAGTGAAATAGTCTGTGAGTAATATTGTGTCACCTATTGTTTTAATTTTGCAAAGTGGTAAATTATAATAAATGCTAATATTGAATTTACACATTCTAATTTGTAGTTGTTTTCCATTGATTTTATGGGGGGAAAAAGTGTGTGGTTGAAAATTGGGACCCGCTCAACGCAAAGGTTCCTTAAAATACTACCAGTATACTATGCTGATGTTTGCGAGGGGACTTTTTCTCTTGAATCGCCTTTTACGATTAGCAGAAGCCATGCTCTGGGCCCCAATTTTTCCCCGGGCCCAGACGGGGGTTAAATATTTGAAATAGTTAATATTACAAACAACAATGCATTATTTAAAACACAACAATTTTGGTTGCAAATCCAAAAAAGATATAAATGCAATTCAATTAATTATTCCAAATCTCAAAAAAGGTGGTGGAAAGAAAGAAAAAAAGATTAAAAAAAGAATAAAATAATTTAAGATTTTTTTGTTTAGTCATTAAAATTAAAAGAGCTGAAATAAAATTTTAATGTGAAGATTAAAAAAAATAAACTAAAATGTTTGTGTGAATCACTGAATGTGAAAAAACAGTGACACGTCATCTCATAAAATCCCCCCCCTCCCCCCCCCTACCAGGGAGCCACCCCTTCGGGAGACTACCTTCCCTGTTTGATGTTTTTTATTTGAATATCTGGGGCGAAAAGTAGCCCCCAAATCGAAAAAGGCCAACATAAATCTCAGTTATGGGAAAACAGCAGGAAGAAACATAAAATGTAAATTCGAATAAAATCAAAGTGTCCTTTTTTAAAGGGGAAAACAATTAATTTTTTGTTCCAGTAAATAAAATGATAATGTGGAAATACATACCCTGAACTATCCTTGGTAGAACAAACACGCTTGTGACTTTGTGAAACTAGAGGATTGACGAAATGACCACCTTCCACTGACTGGCTGTCTCCGCTACCAGTATCGCATTTGGGGTAAGTAGCCGTCAGCCGATTCCCAAACCCTTGTATCAAAAACAGCCTGGGGGTCCCGCACCCAGGATTTCCCCGCCTCGTTTACGTCGACCCATCACCGTCGAGCGTCAAGGCTCGTTACCCCATGGCGACATGACTACCGATCGGTTTGTTTTCTCACGGGCTTGGAGCGTGACCTTGCCGCGAGAACAGGAAAAATTGGCACAAAAACTCTTAGCCCTCCCGATTGGTCGAAGGGGGATTCACGTTATCGAAAAAGCCGCGACTTCCGAGAAAAATTTTGTGGGGTTTGGTGCCTCGCCTGTGAAACGCAATTTATTTAAACTACGTGGGGGTTGTTATTGACGTGAATTCAGCTGCCTCCTCACGCGGCCCTGATTTGGAGGGCCCAAATCAAAATTGGTTCACAAACCATGTCTGTCAAAACTCTCTCTCGCTCGCTCTTTAATTAATTGTAAAAATGAAGGGAAAACCTACGATCGATCCTAACAAACCAGAGTAATTCTTTACAAAAAATCAAAAATTTTCCTGGGAGGTTTAATTGTCAATTAGACACAAATTACAGTGGACATGTAAGAACTTATGAGTCCGTTCCCTAGGTAACGGGCGCCCCCCCGCCCCTTTTTACTCTTGTGCGCAGGTCCCGGGGGCATATGGAACCATATCACTATTCGAAAATCACGAAAAAAGAATTTTTTACTCCACAATATAATAATCATTTAAATTTAAATTTAATGTACATGAAACAAAAAAAAAAACATGCAAAGGGGCAAAAATATTATTTTCAATTTTTTTTTTATGAATGTAAACGGGGCCCTGCTATTTTTTAACAAGTTCCAAGTTTTTTTGTATTTTTTGACTCGCTGATGACTATCGAATTGATGCAAAATATTTATTTTAAAAAATGTGTGAAATTAAATTTATTCATTGAGGTCAATTTGAATGGTGTCAATGATTTTCGAAGTTTACCCCCCCTGGGGCTTGACCCAGATATCAGACATTAATCTGAGCTCTATTCCAAGCTCAAATCATTATAACTCTTTGTTTCTTTTCTTGTTTTAGATTGCATTTTTTTTTCTCACGAG